>JAECUM010056933.1:0-26406 GCA_016617855.1 Megalonaias nervosa | reverse complement strand
AGAGAGAGAGAGAGAGAGAGAGAGAGAGAGAGAGAGAGAGAGAGAGAGAGAGAGCAGCTCATCTTAGAGATGTTACACAACGAGTGATTCTCCAGCAGATAATTGATAGATGAAGAAGTAAATAAAACAAACGAATGAATAAATAATAATGCAGAAAAATCCATTACAGATGTTAACTATATGTGTAATAATTTACAGATTTATGGGCATTCGAAATGGTGTTTGTTATGACTAACAGAATATTTTTGATTTTCATGTCTTAATACTTGTACTCACACTCACACACAAGCATGAAAACTTAAGGTTTTTATGCTTGTTATTTCAAGTTAAAATGCTGCAAAAAATAAACCGCCTGATTCTTGGTTTCAGAGTGTTCTGACTATAAGTACGGTAAGGACTGCCAGATAACCTGTGGTCACTGTAAGGATGACCAGCAGTGTGACACTGTTAGTGGGAAGTGTCCAGATGGGTGTGAGGCCGGACTGCAGGGAGAGAAGTGTGATATGGGTGGGTTCACGAACTGAACATTATTTTTCAATGGATTGTTAGAAAAATGAACATCTGTGATTACGAAACAAGTTCCAGGTTAAAACTTCGGTGAAACAGTTATACGGTCTGCATGGACTAGAAAAAAGTTACAAAAATGTATTTTGTTAAAGAAATAATTAATATTAAATGAAAATATATATCCATTTATATTGAAATTCAGAAAGGAAATCCATGTTTAAAGATAGATATACTCACAAACACAAAAACACGCAAATACAACATTGTGCATATGATGATATGCATAATGTCATATTATTTTGAGCAGGCAGAAATAAGTTAGTCAGATACTTTTCTTATAATTTATCCAAAATATCAGTATCAGTGTCATTGTTCGATAGTGTTGTCAGGATGTACTTCAGACACAGTTCTTTTTTCCAGAATAATATCAGCTGTTATTTTGATTGATTACCTTTTCATCAACATAACTGAGAACCATCTTACGGATTTGATAATATTGTTTTCTATCTTTACCTTGTAAATTGAATTAAACTGTTCTCTAATTAAATACCTCCATCTAGAATGACAATATTCCTCTTCTAGATATCGATAAATTTCAATATATTTATGCAGCTTGCGACCTCTATAGTTTTGGCCAAGACTGCAGCCAGCGGTGTGGTCATTGCCGGCAGGGAAAGCCATGTAACTCCATCAGCGGTTACTGTGTAAACGGATGCACGCCAGGATGGATGGGACCCAGGTGTGACACAGGTAACCAAGAAGTATATATTTAAACACTGAAAATCGTATCACCTGATCAGGTTCGGTAAGAAAGTAACAAGTCAACATTGTACAAAGTTTTTATTAACAACTGATGACAGATTTTGATAAAGCAGCAGAAATAGAATGAAAATTTAAATTAGTGGAAGATTGGACGATGGAATGTTTTTAAATATTTGTTTTATGGAATATTTATGACAGAATGTATTAATATTGGGTGTAAAGGATGGGATTTATCCTGTTCCTGTCTGAAGTCAACCAGTAGAAGTCTTATAGTGCTCTGCTGCGTTAAATTTCTCAATGACATATCGTGGATATGCAAGAATTCCATAAGAGCCCCAGTTATAAACTAAGGAGTAATTTATTTCTCCTTGCAGTATGTTCTATGGGTACCTACGGGATCGACTGTGCTTTCCTCTGCTGCCACTGTTCCGGAAACCAGACTTGCCACCACGTGACAGGAAGCTGCCTAGAGGGCTGCCAACCTGGGTGGACCGGAGACCGCTGCATGCAGGGTTGGTCCGGATAGATTTTGCTATAAATTTCCATCTACCTATTTAAAATGTTATCACATCATCCATTTCATCATGAAGGTGGTATGAATTAGCCTATGTAGAACTTGAAAAAATAGATGCACTTTCGACGGCAAATCAGACCTGGGACACGGGAGTAGAACCCCCTTTTTACACTCAAACCATGAACCGAACCTGGTATGATCAAGGGGTTAAGTGAGTGGAATCAAGTACTGCATTTCAATCAAGATGCTGATTTTCATAATACGTTCACAGATTACACATAAAGTTTTTATTTTTTTCTTTCTTTCCTACTCTTTTCTCAGATGGAGGTCTTTGAATCCACATGTGACGGAGAATGGAGTCTTTTATTCTGAAAATAAACTTTAAACGTTTGGGACAAACGGCTATACAATAAATCATTGAAAGCATTGAAAGCACATAAATGAGAAAGTGTTGGGTTTTTTACCTGAAGAAAGGTGGATTGTAGATTATCTTGTGTTTAAGAACGTCTGTCTCGAACTATCGATAGTTAGAAATACCCCTGGCACAAAACTCGACTTTTAACTCACAATTCAAAACTTTTGATTTTTGTATAATTGAACTCGAAATAAAGGTGGATTTACAGTAATGCTAGAATTTGTATAATACTGATTTCTTTTTCATGTTCGACAAATGCAGCCCATGTAAAAATATTCTTATGTATAGTGTTTAATTTGGAGTCTTAAATTAAGAACTTACCAGTGATTCGGGATCAAGGTAGACAGGTACATTTAACATCGGGTAATGTATGTGCTCGCATTCCAAAAAGGAACTGACACAAAACACAGAAAAAACAAGGGTTGGGGAGATACAGTGCATGATCTTATTTAGATTTAAAGCAATATAAGCTTATGCAAATTTTGTTGAATGAATCGCAATATTTTTCTTATCATTAAAGTTTGTCCAACTGGAAAATATGGCGAGCAGTGCAAAGAGAACTGTGGAAATTGTGAAGGCGGAAGTTGCCATTATGTAAACGGTACATGCTTGAACGGGTGTGCGCCAGGCTGGACTGGAAGCTTATGTAGCAACGGTAGGAAAATGTGTTGTAACTTCCGTATTTTAAAGTTTGATTACCATTTTTTCATTTCATGGTATTCACTGTATCTCTTACTCGTTTTATGCCTTCTGTTATTTCATTAAGTAACCAAAAGCAGAGGATGGTAACCGCATGCCAAAAGGAGAAGCACAGGATTAAGGTTTAAGACCCTACATGGTTTTTACACCATTTTTTGCCATATTTCTTCCAATAAGCACAGCAGAAATTATACATTGTAATTAATTTTCACTAGTAGGACTATCTAAATTTCAGTATTGTAATTACAAATAGGTAAAAGTGTGTGATCATCTGCCACTTAAATAAGAAATTTCATTTTTGGGGTTTCGAAACTTCACCAGAAAATGACAAAGTCGAAAACATTTTTAAAAAAATTTGACTCAACCCCTATAGATGTAAATGGGAGCACATGCTCAAGTGCCTTCACACTATAGTGTTCATCGCCCTTTTGCACTGACTAGGCAATTTTCAACTAGTCTATAGCTCAAGTATGGATGAGACTGTCCCAGGTGGAGAGATCTTTTGCGGGAACTTCCCAAGTCTCCGGGTCAGTGTTGAAGGATTTCAGGGATGGCATTATGGAATCTTTGAAGTGTTTCTTCTGACCGCATTGAGATCGCTTTCCCTCCTTCAGCTCACCGGAGAAGGTCTTCTTTGATAGTTGCTTTTCTGACATTCCTGTGACACGACCTGACTATCTCAACTGTAATTTCATCAGCAGAGTGTGGATGCATGGAATGTGTGCCTGTGCGAGAACTTCGGTGTCTGGGACCTTGTCCTGCCATCGTATCCTCTTCAGTTTCCTCAGACATCTACGTGAACATAGTTTAGCTTCTTGGTTTTGACGTCTATACACGGTGCATATTTCTAATGCAGAGTTGGAAACAAAATCGCTCTGTAGACCTTCAGTTTTAGTTGTAAATAGATGTCTCTGCGCTCCCACACATTTGCGCGTAGTCTGCCAAAGGCTACACATGCTTTCGTAATTCTGGCGTCGACTTCATCATCGACGTGGACTGCACGTGACAGTGTGCTGTCAAGATTGGTGAACTTGTCCACTGCCTGGATGGTTTGGCCATTTAGACTCTAATTAAGCCATTTCTGGTGCAGTTTGGTGCATCCCCTCTGTCTTCTTGATGCTGATTGTGAGGCAGAAGTTGTCACAAGTTGAAGAGAAAGGGTTCATACTCTGGCAGTTGATTATTTCTTTATACCTATTTATAATTACAGCTTTGCTGATATTTAGGTCAGATGCAAAGTGATATAACGGGTTGTTGTTAAACCGTCAACTGTCAATGTTGTATTGTTTAACTGTTGTAGTATCAATGAAAATACAATGGCTAACAATTTAATATTCATTCAAAACTTTTCTCAAAACTTCAAAATAAATTTTCAAACACAAAATTAGTGTAGAGAATGTAAGTGATAGTCTCTTTTGGCTGAAAAAGCTCATTTTGTAACCATCTGATTCTTTCAGGGTGAATAGTCTAGCGGTAACAAGTCGCTTGTCGTACGAAAGAGAGGCGGCTTGAATCTCGTTGTCCATTGTATTTTTTGGTGGGATATTATTTCAATGTCTTCATTTTGTCATGCAACTGTTTTTTTTTCTTTATACATAATTTTTATGCTGTTTGCTTATCTAATTAATTGTTCATAAATAGGTTTATTACCTATGTGTCTTATATAGCTGCTGCCTGTATGGGTCATACTGTTTCCAGCTTGAGATTTATGTACAAGGTTTGGTCATCACACCATGTATTTAGGTCAACTGACTTCAAAATAAGCACAGCAGAAATATACGTTGTAATTAATTAGAACTGATATGAGTACTTAAACCATAATATGGTAAATAGGAAGACGCAAAAAATATTTAAGAAACTTCCAGTTGAAGAAGCAGCTGGTTTCTAACAAGCCTAACAAAGTAATTGAAATCTGCTGGTAAAATCGTTGTATAATAATGTTGATACAAAATTTGAAACAGTATTTAAGAAAACAAATTACTTTTACCGTATTTATCTTTTTAGGCTCAAATCAATTCCTTTATTTACATTCACCTATCATTTTGGAAAATATTTAATTCTCATTCTCAAAAGAAAACAAACTTTTATTTTCACGTGTTCCTGAGTATGCTTAGTGAATTGAAATATATACCAAACGTTTAATTAAATGCCCTAAGCAGTTTAAAGATCCGTCCAATTAATTTCGATCAATCGCGTGGATAGTCTGGATGACGAAAGTCACCATGGTGGATTTAGTTGTGACTTCATAGGATCGCATCCGTGCTATCGATGATTAGCTGCTGCCATAAAGTTTGTTTTGGAACTGTTTGAGAAATTATGCAGAACAACAATGTTAAACTATTTGATACATAATTAGGATGAATTAGGGTTATCAAGACATATGAGGAACCAGTCAGTCTTTAAGGCTATCGTTTATGTGCAAACTACTCGATAGCCTACATCTTCTCAATACGCAGATTATCTGTAATTGATTCGTGGCGTCAACTCTAACTGTTATCAAGATAATCAGAGATGCTGTTAAGACGTATGCCTTTCATATAAAATCTAATATAAATCTAATTATATTCAAAATTAAATCTAAACCTTCTAACAAGTATAAAAAAGCTTCGGTACACATTAAACCGATTGTCATCTTGTGGCATAACGAGAATAGAGTAAAACGTCACAGTTACCGACAATTACAGCTTTCACAGGCGATGAGTTTAGACATGGACACATTCTATGAATCGGGAAGGTTGTCAATTGTGGAAATGAAATCGAGAAAAGTGTAAAGAAGTAAAAACGTCAGTAAATACCACATTTTCTACATATTTTATATTTAATGGAATCGGTTTGTTGCAAGCAGTTCTTTTTATTTTAAATAATGTTCCTTGAAATTGTGTTTCAATCTAAAATATTTGAACTATTTTAACTTTACAATTGTTGTTACTCTCCAGGATGTGATGACTATACATACGGTGCAGACTGTAGCTTTAAATGCGGGTCCTGTTTAAACAAGTCATGTGATCCAATCACTGGAATCTGTACACAGGGTTGCCAGTCTGGATGGCACGGGATTCGCTGCACAGATGGTAAGTGTTTGAATACAAAAAATGTCTTATTTTGAACATATTATGCAAACTTTCTTCTCTGTTATTTTTAAACATTGCAAACTTCATGTCTGAAATTAAAAAGTTCCACTCTCATATTATTAACAATTATGTGTAAGACAAAATGAAAGGCGGAGTAGCACTCTAATTTCGTAATGAAAACGATCATTTAACTTTCTTTGAGCCACAAACTTAGAGACTGAGATCCTGTGGTTTTCTTCGTGGCATTAATTTCTCTAATTTCGTCAGTATCATATAATTAAATATTATTGCTGAAAACGCATTTTAAAATAAATCAAATGATTTGTCTTCAAACTCTATTTTAGAATGTAAAAAGGGGTTTTACGGCATTGACTGTAAGTTTGCATGTGGGCATTGCAAAGATGGTGCCTTCTGTGACATCATCACGGGAACATGTCCCAATGGATGTGAGAGCGGATGGGAAGGAAAGAACTGTACTACTGCAACAGTCATTAACAGTGGTGAGTTTTTCGCCAAACCATGTTGTTCCAAGCATAGATGTAAATTTTATAATATTGGTGTCATCCCAATCGCCGTGGTAAAGGCACTTTATATTTGCAATAATCAAACTGTCCATTGCCTTTTTCGTCAAGGCACAGTTTCTTCAGCAGACTCATTGGATCGTCGATTCCTTTTAAAATTGTTTTTCTTATTTTAAAAAATAAAGTGATTGGAAGTATTTGTTCCTCAACGTTAAAAGCCATTCTTACATAGCATTTGATCCTTTGATCCGCAGTCACTTTACAATTTTAAGAAACGCAATGAAAATTGGAAGCTTTCTTCTATTCATAAAGTTAGTTGGTCGGAACATGATAATTGTCCTTTTAATCTTTGAAATTTCTATGGAATGTATATCACACTTTTGCTTTCTGGTCTCTGGCACAATATCCAAGTCTTCTTGCTGAATTCCATATAGATAGATTTTCCATTAAATCTCCTAAACAATTATGTTCTTTTTCTAGGCGTACAAAATACACTTACTGTCGAGACGAAGAAACTGCAATCAAAACGTTACTTAGTCCCTGTGCTGGTTGTGTTCATCGTTCTTCTCGTGCTAGCTCTGTCCATCACAGTTATCTACTTTGTATTCATACGCCCAAAGCGTCTTGACTTGGTCAGCAGACTGTACAGACTCACAACGGTACGTTTCTCATAATGAAATTTTAAGGACAGTTAATACGAAACAACCGCATGTATCAACAATTTCTTGGGTGTTTTGTGTACAACATCTACATTTACTAATACAATTATAACCATTCCCCAGCATAAGTTTTGTGCATGCTGGTTTTCGGTTACGCATAAACGCTTCAAGGGAACACACACAACAAAAGCTGAAACACTTGAAGTCCGTGCATTCATGTAACTGGCAACCTAAATTCTATATTCAGAAAGATCTTATTTGAATGCATCACATACCAATGGGTAATTATGTGCAATAACCATGCAGGGAATTCTGCCTAATATAAAACAAACGTATGAATTAGTGGTTTCTATTCTAGAGGTTTCACTAGGTCACTCTGCATCCAAGGTACATACACATACACACATGAACACCATCAATATCTACACTACCAATAATATACGAGTGGTTATTGCACTCAATAATGCAAGTATCAAACTATTTTCTCCAGCGGATGGAGATTCCTGAGGTCGAGCCGCATGCCTACGAACAAGTCCAGCTAGGACCTTGGGACATCCTCAAATCTAACTTGATACTCACCAATGAGAAACTCGGACACGGGCAGTTCGGACAAGTCAGAAAGGGATATGTCAAGATCATAGGAGATCACCAAATCCCTGTGGCTGTGAAGTCTCTAAAAGGTCAGTACTGTCATGAACACACATACACACACACATTATATATATATATATATATATATATATATATATATATATATATATATATATATATATATATATATATATATATATATATATATATATATATATATATATATATATATATAGAGAGAGAGAGAGAGAGAGAGAGAGAGAGAGAGAGAAAGAGAGAGAGAGAGGTGTTTACAAGTTAGAATTAATGTATGCTGTAAACAAGTTTATTTAAGGAATATCATGAATTTAGTGCAGGATTTTCATGTTCAAAGTTGGCATGTGAGGATTCGACTCCCAAAATGGAAGTACATGTCGGTGTTTTTTCCCTCCAAAATTTAACCTTCGGTTTATTTTAAAGCACGTTCTCATTATTAAATGCATAAGACTTATTATACAGTTTTTCACAATGAAATTAAGTATAACAAAGGAGTATATCAAAATGTTAAAGACTAAAAGTGAATATTTTCAGTGCGCACTTTTATGTAATTGAAATAGGTGAAGGGATTTTTTCTTTTACCTTTTGTAGCGAATTCGTCCGAAAAAGACAAGACTGATTTTATGAACGAGTTATTTATTCTGAAGAAAGTGGGCAAGCATCCAAATGTGGTTTGCCTTGTCGGTTCTTGCTACATAGGCGGTAAGAAAAATATGGATTAATTGCTATGATTTAATTTATTGACGTTTGATGCCTTTCCTCAGTTTTGTTTTTTGTTTTCACTCAGGCAACATCAAAAAAGTTAAGAAAAATTACTTGTCTTGAAAAAGTATCAAAGCAACTTATAATTGCTATCATTTTCAATTTCTTATCGCTGTTAAAATTTGTTTATCGCTGTAATGTATATAATCTTTAAACTACAGTTTTTATTATTTGAGACGCAATTATGATTTATGAGATAAATTTGGAATGTTTTCCGGATACTTTATTTTATTTTTTTTATCCAATATTTTGTTTTCTGAATTGATTCAATATGCATACCAGCTTCTTCTCATTTTGAGTCTCAACTTTTAGAAAGTTCATATTTCATGATACGACATCTAGGATGATCTTTAATCATATCGCAGGGACACTATACGTTGCCATGGAATACGCTATGATGGGGGACCTAAGGACCTACTTGCGGAGAAGTCGGAAGTCCAAGAAAAACCTCTACGTGAATTACAAGACCTTCTGTCCTCTGCCCCAGACAGTGTTGCTTAAGTTTGCCCTGGACGTGGCTTGGGGTATGGCGCACTTGGCAGAGAGACAGGTACAGTCTAAATAAATCTAACTGGACCTACTGTTCGGCAACTGTGTTGCATTTTCCTCACTCTGAAATCTTCCTCTGAATCAACAGAAGATGTCGCCTACGCATGAGTTCTGTACATAGCCTGTGTGTTTTATGAACTATCATGAGTACTGTAGATAGCCTGTGTGTTTTATGGACTATCATGAGTACTGTACACAGCCTGTGTGTTTTATGGACTATCATGAGTACTGTACATAGCCTGTGTGTTTTATGGACTATCATGAGTACTGTACATAGCCTGTGTGTTTTATGGACTATCTGGTTTCCAGTTTTAGGAGTTCAGCTAATGGTCATAGCTTTATTAAAAAGGGAAGAATGCTAGCATTTTCAATGTCTTCCCAGCCCCCTCTAAAACCACTGTATGATAGCCATTTATAGATGAGAAACCTAATATGTACGGATTTTTAAAAAAACACCCCACCCAAGTAAACAATAGCACAAAACAAACTTAAGTTAACACCAGTGACTATAAAATATCTATTTTTTATTATATAGCTCTTTAAATGTGTACTTTTCATAGAGATTGCACATAATATTATTGTTAACATTTACTTTTCAGTGATAAATCACAATAGCTTACTGAAATTCTGGATTGAAAACTTAAATTAGAATTTAGTGAATTTCAGCTTTCCTTAATCTCATCATTACAGCTGTACAGGAATTGATTATCAAATTTTGCTGTCTTATATCAAGACTCCATTACTGCATTTTTGTTCTTTCTAAGTTTTCATCAGTATTGTGCATAGGATACAACAGATGTTTTGTTTTTTTGTTCTGTTCCCAGAAGAGGATAGTTATATATTCATCTGCTGTACAAATGTGAGTCCTTCACCATAGAAATCGCGTCAAATAATTATTTTCTCGTCATATTCTGCAATTGTTTTGTAATATTCCCTCACTTTATTACAATCTTACGGCTTTAAGATCCCCAATATATATTGCAAAAGGAGATATGCGTTTATTTGAGAAACGTGTAGCTAATGATTTATTAAGAGATTTAAATAATCTAATCTTAAAGTTTATTGTGACAGATTATCCACAGAGACCTAGCGGCAAGGAACATTCTATTGGACGAGAACCTAGTTGCCAAAGTAGCTGACTTTGGCCTGTCAAAGAATGAAGATATGTATGTTAAAACTTCCCATGTAAGTATTATGAACGTACTGATCACAATAAATCTCTAAAATTTACCTTACCGGCACTTCTTTGAATACATATGTACAGTTTCTTCAGTTTCCACCAGGGTTATTCTCTTCGTCGACGATATTTGTTTTGAACTGACATTCATTTTATTCTACCAAGGGAAACTATCCTTACCGTCGAAGTGAGATTATCTCAGGGTTATTACTTATAATGATTTGTCCTATCTTTTTAGAAGTTAACATGCAATTATTGTCGGTTATAGTAATTTTATGGATACATCTAAAGTATGTATCTTTTTCAGACACGTGTTCCTGTCCGATGGCTTGCACTAGAATCGTTGTTCAGTAATACGTACTCAACTCAGAGCGACGTGTAAGTTTATACTTGTGTACATTTTGCACATATGTACATATTCGTTTAAAGGACACCGATTGTAATTAAATTCCTTTGTCATGCAGCGTTCATGTGTGCTAAATTTCTGGTCACTGGTTGTCAAACAACTGAATTTACAGTACATATCCTCATTCAGAAGGTTTCGTCTTTCAAAATAAACAAGTTCCAGGAGGCATTACATATGTTAAAACTAACATATCTTTGGTACGGTAAAGAAAACAAGAGTAGGAAAATTGAAACTCTTAAAAGAATACAGATGCAGAGGCTAGAAAAGGACAAAATCATTTTTATATCCGAATGAATGAAACGAGAAAGCGTTCACTGAACGAAACATGAATAAAATCATACAAAAAGTAGGCCCCGAAATTTTATGTTTAAGTTGTTTTCGTCACAGATAGGAGCCATGTCCCATTTGAACTCGTCTTGTTCATGATATAATAATATGTGAATTTTCTCCGCACCGTGTATAAATCAGTCAATTGTATTAAAAAATTTAAACAACTTCTCGATTACTATGTGCTGAGAAAATTTTCAAGAATGCATATCAACAGAACTTCAAATTTTTTCTTCTGAGAAACTTTACTTGTAATCACTCACATTTTGTTTATTTTTATAAACAGATTTAGCAATTTGTGTCGTGGAATGACTTAGAGATTTTCTTTTGTCACCTATGTTTGTCAGATGGTCCTATGGTATACTGTTGTGGGAGATAGTAACATTTGGTGGAACTCCATATCACGGAATGGAGACAAGGCAGTTCATTAATCTGCTGAAACAGGGATACCGCCTGCGTCGACCGCGTTACTGTGATGGAGCATTGTGAGTAACTTGCACATTTCTAAAGATTCTCTCTTAATGATGCTAATTGGATTGTTGAATACTTAAGTGTACAGTGTTTTAGACGATAAAACTTGGAATATTTTAAAGTCGAAAATGTCCGTAAGGGATCATCATTATTTATTGAACACCTAGCAATTAATTAATTTCTGAACACGTGAAGAAAAATCAGCGAATAAGGGATATAAGGTTATTTTTATTATGGTGTAAAATTATAGAATCCGAATGTTATACATAGTAATGTTCTTTGAACCATTGGGAACAGCTGTATGTTATTTATTTAAATGAACAAAGAGTGTACGTTATGTTCCTTGTAACACAATTGTATATATATTGAGTTTCTAGGAGTTTTTTTTATGACAATTTTGCTTTGCTTATCAGTGCATATTTTATCTGATTTGGATTAAAGAAAATTTTAATTGCCATTTGGCCTTCTGGCTCTGGAACATACATATATAAAACAACTGCAAATTCCGTGATGGCGGCAAAAATAATTTATACAGGTACTATATAAATATTATTTAAGCAAAATTATTATAAATCCTACTGAATTAAAATAAATATTGACTTACCCTGAAGAAGTATTATGACCTGAAACTCTTTGAGATTACTACTCCCTCTTTTAGGCATAACATGTATCTTGCTAAAGCTGAAGTAATTTAGAGTGTCATTAATGACAAATGTTTCAATTCTTATAGCTATGTTGTTTCAGTTTTAATTCTTTGCCTGATTGACTTTTCAGCAATGATATTTTAGAATTTTCAAAAATAATTTCAATCTTCTGCAACATTTTTTCACGTGACACGATTTTGTCACTGAATCTTGTGATGACCCCGTACCCTTCTCCACCAATATATGTTCTAAAATGAGTCACGCTTTTAATGAAAATTAGCAGCCATTATTTTCTTGATAATATGATGTAATCATGAGTTTAAAAGTAAACATATTCCATAATGTGATATACTAATATTATATACTTCATGACTGGCTTGGGTATCTGAGTGCAATCCCATGTCTTCCCCAACAGGTACGCAATGATGCTTCAGTGCTGGATTGAGCGTCCAGAAAGTCGCCCAAGTTTTGCTGACATTTGTTTACGTTTGCAACGAATGCTGGAGGATTCACAGGTAGAAAACTGCATAAAACATTGCTGTATACATTCTATATTTGTTAAACCTTCAATGGTGTTTATAAAATCAGTTAAATAACAAACATAACCAAATAAATATTTTCAGCAGTGAATTCAGCTCTGCTGAAGTAAACAACTTGCACCAATTATTAGGACAAAGTTGGTGGAGCCCTATAGCAAATATTTTTTTTTCTTTGTCAATCCTTCTGTCCATCTGTCCTTATGTCTGTCAAAACTTTATTGGGAATTATTGGATTTAACCAAATTTTGGCTTGCTGCCTTATACTGAATGGATTCAAAAGCATTTAATTTTCAGCCGTCCATTACTTTATTTAAAGTAGTTGCGGTCCCTAATTGTATGTCCTCGTTTCATTTCCGCATCCCGACTTTACCAATGGCTTTGGATTTCGACAAAATTTTGCACACCTTGAATGAATTTGATTATCATAGCACCACGACTTCGTTTATATGAGTTATGCCCCCTGATTGTCTGTTCTCATGATTTCGTTTTCCGTACCGTAGCGTTACCAAGATTGTTTTAATTCAAACCATAGATGGCCTGATGGTTTGCATAAATTTGATCTCCAAAGTTCCAGGACTTCCTTTACAGGAGTTGTACTCCTTGATTTCCCGATTTTGGTATTTTACAAGATAGGTTACACTCTGCAGTTTTCTGACGGCGACATGGTTTTAAAACAAACAAACACTTCATTATGTAAGGCTTTTACACCGTGTAACCTTCCTTCTCAACCTTAAATATATATAATCAGATATAAAGTAACATATTAAACTATAAAAACAACTGTTTATATCAAAGAAGTTTTCAAACAGACCATAGATTGAAACACTCACCAAGTTTGAGTTTGACATGATTTTTCTTATAACAAGTCACGTTCATGCGCACATTTTTGAGGTGTTGAGCACCCATGATGCGTCAGTTTTGACTCTGTATGTAGTATTTTGCCGTCAAAGTTTGTTTTTAACATCACGGAGTCCATAGGGTTAGGGTTGTTAAATGGTCAACTAGTGAGTTGAATGTCGGCTCATGTGTAATATATGAAACTGAACCTCATCAATGAAACAATAAGTTAATTGTAACTTTCCACCCTGGGAAAGGATTCAGATGAAAACCACCCATTTATCTTGTCATTTACCATCGCAATACATTTTACCAATAAACAGAGAATTTCAGTTGACTTTGCTGCAATTGGAACCGCCGCGTTTCTCTACCCATCCCCGCTTGCTTTTATGCACACAAAGACACCTTTCAAGCCATTTATCAGGCACAATAACAATCTTAAGAGTTGTTACTCAATAAACACTTGCATTGTAATCAACTTTTTTGATGTTTTAATACTTATTTCATCAATTGATCTACTAGAATATCGCTTAAACCTTCCAAATATCAGCATACGTATGCTTATGAATAATTTATTTAGTTATTTATTTATTTATTCGAATAATGTAAATGTAAATTTAAAATGAGAAAATAATATTTTGATAAAGTAGGACGAGTATTTCTTTCGCTTTATTATTATTTAATTCAAAAAGTTCATAAATTGTGAGTTATGAAGTTACACATTGACGTCTGTGGCTCCCTAAGTTCAATCACATGACACTATATTGTCGCACACACAAATATATGCGCACTCACTGTCTCTTACACTCACACACATGACATACAAAGAATTGACTAAACGAACAAGGACACAAGTTTATTGAATATTTTATTATTTTTCAGATTTACATGAACATACATTCGGACGAACAGCCACAGTATGCAGAGATTGACCAAGAGAAATGAAGCAAAGCCTACTTTGATGGCTATTCCTGAGACTGAGAAGAATATAGACAAGATCAGAAGAGACTGAGACAGAGAGTAAGAGAGAGCTGCAATGGTCAGAGAAAACAAATACCCGATTAAGGATCTACGGCCAAATACTATTTAAAATCGTTTTCGCATAGATCCGTCGAGAGAGTCCATAGATAAAAGGCGATTTTACAAACATTATATTCAGCCCGTCACTGAATAGACGTCGTGAAGATTCGCTTTGGTTAAGATTCATTTGAAAAATAAATTTCAAAGTTAAATGTGAAATTATATTAAACAGAAAATGAAGAAAGTGGTGTAGATATTAAATAATCATACCTATGTGTACTTTTTTGATGTTCTGGGCTTCTGTAATACTTTATATTAGCAGTAATGTGTGTCAGTTACATGTGTTTTCGTATCTATTATGTACATTTTGTTCTTTCTTAAAGCTGACATGTATATAAACATGTTAAGGATTATGCCGGACATGTCCTTAGTTTGTATCCCACAATGTGGCTTTTAATATTTCTTATGCTTCATATTATTATATTATATTATCCACAAAGTACTGAACATTTGTTAATAGCTGCTGTTCCTAGTAACTTTATTTTACATATTCCAGAGAACATTTGAAAAAAGTTTAAAATAAAAGAAACAGAAAAATTAAAGAACGCTTTTGTGTGTATTTAAAATTATATTACAGCCGCATGTACACTGAATCCGTAAGATATTAGTTGACACTGGATACTTTTATTTTGAGCTTGCGGTAGCATTAAGCAGTTTGGAATGATTGGCCATGGGGTAAAATTTTGATTCAAGACACATTCTAATGATTGGCCATGGGGTAAAATTTTGATTCAAGACACATTCGAATGATTGGCCATGGGGTAAAAGTTTGATTCAAGACACATTCGAATGATTGGCCATGGGGTAAAAGTTTGATTCAAGACACATTTGAATGATTGGCCATGGGGAAAAAGTTTGATTCAAGACACATTCGACTTTCTTTCCGTGTTTTTCATTCGTAAATTACAGCGGTGTTAAGAATGTATGATTTCATGTTGTATTAATATCGGGATAATTCTGGTGCAGAAACGCATTTGTGCTTCCGGGTCCGAGATTACATGTTATAATAGTATATGCTACTTATTTATCAGTAAGTTATGTAGTTAGGTCGTCCGTAGGGCATCAGATGACTTTTGTTTGTAAATGACGTAAGAAACCTATCATAGTTCCGAAGCATCGATTTATTTGTACATGTGGTCACAAACCCTACCGCGTAATGTTTAAGAAGAACATGTGGTCACAAACCCTACCGCGTAATATTTAAGAAGAGAAAATTATATATATATATATATATATATATATATATATATATATATATATATATATATATATATAACAGCCAAATTCAATTCTCAAAATATTCTGACGCTTCACAGTAATAAATAGTAAGTGGGGCTCATAACATTTTAACATGGTTTAACGTAGTTTGCATAATCAGTTACAGGATGAATTGAAACAAAATGATGTCAGTAGGTTCACCAACACAATTAGAATTCGAAAAAGTCATAACAAAACCAATTATTCAATTTCATTTAGTCATTCTACAATTGACTACTTGATAACAGATGAGATCCTACCACATAAAATAATTTAATAACACAAGGCACAAAATGAGATTAGTTGACCTTGGTAAAAGTACATTTTCATCGTGAAAAGAAACCGAAATAAACTGTTAAATTTAAAACCATTCAAGAACCGCTAAGATAGCTCGATGAATCTATTATAAATTCTTGTTTTACAAGCACCATTGCTAAATCTACCTTGACTATTCCCTGCATATAAGTGGGGGAGATAAGTCAGCTATACTGTTCTTGTATCCTACATTGCATACTGAGAATGGTATTAAAGTTACAGAAAGTTATATAATGATAACATAAGCTAAGAAAGAAATCAATTTTGTCAATCCAATTAATAACAGAAATGATAAACTACCCGTTCATTTCAGAGAAAAGAATTTAATATAGGTTATTGCAATATTTTAGATGAACTAAATGATATCATATTATGTTTCATCAACGACATGATATAAATAAGGACTGTCTTAATTCTTGACGGTTTCTATAATCTTGAAACGTACATGAAGAGAGTCAAAGTAGGTATTTATAGTAAATAAAGACAATCAAGGAAGTAGTGATACGGAATGCCTGTAGCATTATGTCTAAAGTTCTCGTCACTTTGAAAAATTATTACACAGTTTACATACACATCTACAACCTAAAAAAACAGCGATCTATACAGGCAGCTATTATTCTTGGTTGATAGTGTCTCTGAATGTTGGAATTGTTTTTCATGATGTCTTTGTTTCTTACGATGCGACAAGCAAAGCAAACAGCAAGAGGTGTCATAAACAACAGCAATAAAGATGAAGACAGAAAATACTAGATTTCCACTATATGCCTACAAAATATGATGTTCACGTAAGGTAAATGGGCGCGATA
The DNA here is from genome assembly GCA_016617855.1 of Megalonaias nervosa. Lineage (NCBI taxonomy): Eukaryota > Metazoa > Mollusca > Bivalvia > Unionida > Unionidae > Megalonaias > Megalonaias nervosa. The sequence goes on along the minus strand of JAECUM010056933.1, from coordinate 9,461 downwards.
TTCTCAAGAGGTCATCGTTGAACTTACTTTTAAGACCGTGGAAAAAACACCAGAAAATTAGAAAAACATATTGTCAGTCAATAAACTGGGACTTACACTTGAATAACCAACTTGTTATAAATTTAAATAATCCAGTAAAACTAACTACTCAGCGACTAGACAGTTTGTAAACAGACATGATGATGCTCAAATACTCAGCGACTAGGCAGTTTGTAAACAGACATCATGATGCTCAAATACTCAGCGACTAGGCAGTTTGTAAACAGACATCATGATGCTCAAATACTCAGCGACTAGGCAGTTTGTAAACAGACATCATGATGCTCAAATACTCAGCGACTAGGCAGTTTGTAAACAGACATCATGATGCTCAAATGAGTAAGATTTTAAAGGATATAATTTGACATACATCAAGCTATCGAAAGAAAAAATAGACAACAAAATACCAGCCATTGAACGATGTGATAGACAAGAGGAAACAAAATTAAAGAGTTCAACAACAGATTGACGACAACAAAAACATTATTATAGATGCACATGACTTCTTTAGGAGGACACTTAACACCAGGTATAATGCTATAAAATGCCTTTGAAAACTACAAAAGAAATACAAAACACGGGTCGGTGATCAGTAACCCATGGATACATCGCGCGAGAAAGCCCCACTCCACCCAGCTCATGGACAATCAAGAATCCTGGTAGTTGTCTTATCCGATCTCCAGTTTTTCCTGGATTTCTTCATCGACTTCACATGTCAAGTTTTTGTAGACATTTGCGTTCCTTTTGACCATCGCTGTTGTATTAAATGCTGAATGAATTTTTTTTTTTACTGTAAATGTTTCAGGCTACTGCTGAAAACATTCCAAGCATTAGGAGCTTGGTGTAAAAATATTGTCTTTGGTTTCAATTATTTTTAAATACAACGATGAAGCTTTTCTTCCACAACATCGCTGACTGAATATTATCAATTGCTGGCTGTTGATCTTTCTCGTCTATATCACAATTTTACAACTTGGGCAATATTTGAGAGCATTTCTTATATGAAATAATCTGTCTGACCTGATTCCATGTTTTCGAACTGCTTTTGTAGGGATAGAGTCATAAAGGCCTCATATTTCCGCAATAACTTGCGGTACGAGGTCTCCTTGTCTTCTTAGCATTTTATATAATTTTTAATGTTCCATTGGGGAAGCGGAGTTTGCCGCGGACGTACCGGATGACTTTATCTGTGCGCGAAGTTGTCGGAAGTTTTCAATTTCCGCCACCACGGTATCCAACTCGGCCATGGCAATCTTTTAATTTCAACAGCCACCGAATACAGGTTGGCAATTGTTTAAGAAGACTATCTGCGGCCGTGAGAATTTCCGAATAGACGCGTATTCGCTTATACTACCGTAATGAAATTATTTTCTAGCGCTGCCATTGCTATCGATATAACTCAGACAACAATCCGACAGTTGTACCTATGATAATTTCCGTATCCGCATTATATCAACACCAAGGCCAACTGCAGCGTTATTTCTGTAGATAGCGTATACGACGGTTTTCTTGGTGATTTCATTTCGCAGCTGTTGTTTCGCTTCGAGTATTTTTCCCTGTCAGTATCATTGAGGGTCTATTATAGTTCTTCTATTAATAACGTAACCGCGTAGAATAATGGCTCGACAGGTTGGCTTTGCCGAGATGCATCGTGATCTGGTACAAGACGCACAAACACTTCCAACCAAGTAATTTTCTTCACTGGCAGAACTGCGATAAAATCAAAGAAAATATCTTCCCTGGAAATATTTATGTCCCCGACGATTGTTCGCACGCTTCTAGGTTTACCAAGAACTGCATTCATTACATCCCTGCTTTATGTCGTCAACGATTGTTCTTGTTTCTGTCCACGTGGAAAAGTGAGTCTTTGTTGACATCAGACTGTGTTTTTCTTTCGCCGGTCGAGTTATTGTTGGTTCGATATTATTGATGGAGAATTTTACGCGGTGGATTTGTCGGTGAAGACTACTTCATTTTTCGAGTTTGACTTTCTTGCTTCCAGCGACAAGGGCTTTTTCCATGCTATTACGATGACTGCAAGCTCGGGTTTGTATAGCTAAATCGGGGTGGTCGCAGCGGTCGATTTTTATCTTGCCCTAGGCGAGATCATATTTCAGTGTTAACCTTGTTTCCACGCAGATATTCATCGACAAACGGCACAATATGCTCATTGATGTTAACACTCCATCCAAACTGATTAAGCACCTCGTCGGTATATACCTCAGGATTGTCATCGCGTGGCTTTTCATCATCCATCATGTATACGTAAATATTAAATCTTAAACGCAAATAGAACGAAGTTAAGTACATGTCAGGATAGACGTTGATTTCTTGGAACCGAATATTGACTCCAGCGACCAACGGACACAATGCTGCATACGTGAAAGAACATGGAACATGGATTCCATCATAGATGATACTCGGTACTGGTACACTAGGAAATTGTCATTTAACAAATTGTTACTTAATCTCATACATCTCTAGTTCCGATAAAGAAAAGCATGTACTATCCGCACCTTTAAGACGTGGAATTTAGGATTATCAAAGCTAAACACGCCCTCTATGGAAACAAGTCGGCTTATCATCCTTTCTCCTTCTCTGGTCACTATTCCTTTAACCACGAGTCATAATTTTATTAAGAATATCGATGAGGGTGGAGCTGCTACCACATGGACGGCCTTTACATCCACGTATTGTTGCACCTCAGTTTTAGTAACATCGATGTAGTCTTTGTTAACCGCAACCAACACGTCACTATTTGATTTCCACGTTTTCGGTGATTTCGGCCAGAACAATATCGTTGATGTCCAGTTTTCTTAAAAAATTACAAGCTCCTTAGTTAACTCAGTCAAATCAGCTTGGTGGCAAATCTGGTTGTTGTTGTTTTTGGGCTTAACGCCATTTTCAGCGCAGGATGGGCTATACAAGGCGGCCAGTATAACTAATGGAGGAAGAACCCGGGAATAACCAGCAACACACGGGAAGCTACCAGCAAGCTTTCTCACATACCCACATTGGCCGAACACGAAACTCGAACCCATGCGGACAGAGGTGAGATGGCAGTGATGGGTAAAGGCGAACGCTGTAGACCATTCGGCTACCCGGCGAAAATCTGGTCAGAATCACATCGGCTAAGTTGCGTCGGGTTGATCATCTAGAGCGTCCTTAAGTGTCTACTGGCATTTCGTATAGTATAAACGTAGCTTCTAAGTGACAATTAAAAATCGACAAGCGCTTATGGGGTTTGACTTGATGAAGGTTTGCTTCCCGTGAGTGCGTGCATTGATCCAACGACGAGATGCCTATATTATGGGCGGTCTGTTGGAGTTTACAACAGCAGCGTAGACAATATTGTCGTCCAGAAACTTCGCTTGACGTTTCACGTCTGTGAAGATAATCACTTACCTCACGTGACGGTGTAAACCTGTACGAGTCAAAATACAGGTGTTGAGGCGTTTGCAACCCATTTTTTGATTCCAGGACCTGCTAACGAATCCAGGTTGACTATGCCAGTTTCCCACGTGCATGTGCGGGAGATCATCGACGAAAGTTCATTCCGCATGATGACACTTCAAAAATGTGTGATGTTGACAATCGCGAGTAAATCAAATCTGATCAACGGTGAGACCACATAAAAAGTTCCTGTTCACTGCGTGTCCGCCTGGGCAGTCGAAGACCTTTTCATTTATCTAGACGCTGTGCGTAGTCCCCCTCTAAGCAAATTATAATAGCCATCCAGGATACGGTTCTAATGGCCCCTAATGCACCAGCTCTTGCTACCACGGGAGACAGAGCCACTTTATGTGCTGAAATGGCTGCAAGGAATGGAAATATTCCCCCGTCTTGCGGACAAGTTACGAATTATTCCGCGACGTTCATGTTTAGCTGCTTTGAGCAGTTGCAACTGTGTTGGTGTCAACATCTGTGGGGAGTTTCTGGATAGCATGTCTGAGGAAAGCTTCTAATGAATTCCGGTGGGTTTTTTTTATCGAGGCCGAGATCATTTTGAGTTGACACCGGATCAACGTGACAAGTTTACGCTGGTGCGACATTTTTATTTGAAACGTTAAAGAGTTTCTATTACGAGTTTTCAAAATACTACGTGTTTGCGAAATCAACTACAAGTTCTCCACAAGCGCGCCACATGACGCTCATTCCGCTACTTGAGCCCTCCAACAACAGAGTTTTATTAGAGAGATTTAAGGCGATACATCTATAATCTGGGTCACCGACAGCCCCTCGTTCGCTTGCTTTAAAGTACATGTTGAAGTCAAGCAGAATGTTTTGGGAAGGTTCTTGTTGGCCATTCAACATCAGCGAGACCTCGGACACTGCCAGTATTGTCAATATCATTAGACTTTCTTGCTGGTTGCCTTAATTATTCTATTTGCAATGCCAAAAACACGTGACTCCGGGCACTGATACCTTGTTCGAAAGTTATTTGCTATGAAAGTTCTCACAGAATATTGCTGTGATCATCGTGAGGAATGAAATCGTAGATGTTCCGCCAGACTGTATAACTGACATTAAACGTAGTCACTGCGAGCAGACAAACATAACAACTTTATTGTGAGCAAGGACACCATCATGCAAGATTGAATCGTTGTCTTGGCCTCTCGGTTTTACACGACATTGTGTTTGGCCCCGAAAATAACCTTACGAACTTTTCTGCAGAACCCAAATACGTGTAAGAGTGGAATCGTGTAGGAAATATGTCCCTGATCGTCGCGTTGTAAAGCCAAGGTTAAAATGGGGATTGTCTCCGGTTATATCACCTGCTACGTTAAAGTTGTATTTGGTATGATCAGCACGTCGCTTGTTTCTTTAACAAAGCTATACTCTTGATGTCCATTTGTCATACCTCAATATCCTTCAACTCTCTCAGTAGTAAATGTGACCATTTCTGGTGTGACTTTGAAATGGACCTCAGAATTCGATGGCGGTATTCCGCAAACGTTTCTAATCACCGGACCGTACATATTATAGAAGTCTATGTAAAGGTCATAATAGTTTCTAACCGAGGCTATAAAATGCTACATATCTCTTCTGTAACCGACTAGCGTCAGGAACAATCTCCTATTTCTGAGTGATTGCTATTAACTTGCTAGGAAGAAGTGATGGGGCTGAATCATACAATCGCTGAGACTCTTCCTGGTAAATGAGCTCCGAAATCCATCAACAATTCATCCTCGCATTATGAAAGATAACTTAAAGAACTTTTATATCTATGAGATAAAAATGCACTTTGACATTTTAAGGATAATGGTTGTGAAGGTATCGATATCGAACTGTTTTATTGGCAAGAGACTGAAGATGCCACCTCTATATTGAAATAAGAGACAGCTTAACATTGACTTTTCTTTAATTAAGTAAAAATGTCAGTCGCGAAGGTAATAGTTCAACAGAGATTTTTAAGTACAATTCTTATCAATCGGTATTCTTGTCGTCATTGAAAACAAATACTTTCTCATTACTTCAAGAATGAATACATTATAGTTTACAAACATGTCACAGGTACTGTTCCATCTTGAAAGGCTTAATCGAAAACGAAGACAATTATTATGACCAATAACTAGTTTTCTTTTCATACATGCACTAAATTAAAAAAATAATCTAATTTTTATCTTCAAGGAACAATTTCTAAATGTATGTACATGCATGTTGGCTTGAGTTCACAAAAACCTATAATGTCTCATCATATCTTCATCATCTGACCGATTGTATTTTAAAATATGACCCAAATAAGTATAACTGTTGACATATGTAGGATCATGGCAGTTAAGATGTACAGAGGGAGGAGATGGTAATTTGAAAGAAGTGGACTGAAAGACCATGCATACCGATTTTTGTATATATAAATGATATTAAACTCTAATGCGTATTGTTCACACATCATTAATAATTTCCTTAAACCTGCAATAGAAGGACTTAGCAATGACAGCAAAAATAAAACTGTTAAGAAATGACACATTTGGCGTCAAATGTAACCCCACATGACAATGACCCAGCTCACAATTTAACTCGTCTGTGTATATATTAAATAAAAAAGGGGAAAGGACACCTACCTAATACACTCTATAGGTTTCATGGAATGAACTGGATACTACACATCTCCAACTCACATAGTACAACTGTTTGATATACTATTTAACTAGAGTATGAACTATGTAGACGGGTATTTGAATATTAAGCAACATTTTAAACAGTGCCCAATGACTGACCCCATCAAATGCCTTATTAGCGTCTAAAAACATGCAGTTACCGTACTACATGATAATTGACAGTTTCCTTAAAGGCATAGAGGCATAAGTCTGTTGGATGTTGATTATCGGAAATTATGACTTCACATCACTGTAATATAATATATTCAAATCTTTTTGAAATAATTGTAGCAAGAGCTATTGTTTTATAATTCTTTCTGTCCGTCAGGTTACCAATTTTGCTTTTCAGTAGTGGGATAATTGTAACTTTTCTGAAATCTTCTGGAGCAAAGTTATGTACAAACATACAATTAAATACAATCATCAAAAGGACATGAAGTCTACTCTCTGGAAATTTAAAATGCTCTACATATGAAAAACATCTGATCCTGGACATTTACCCTCTTTGTATAGCTATGGGGGTGGGGGTGGATCTCAAATATTATGATTAATTCAATACAACTAGAAATGATGAAAGAACGTAGTCCTTAATCCAATCATTTTTAACAATACAAAGTAAGGCCTCAAAGTGATATTTCCACATGTTGCATGTGTATTTTGGCCATGGCTCCTGTCAGTGCAGATTGGTAGCCTATAGAAAGTTGTTGTATTTGTTTAATTTGTTTCCAGAATTCACGTTTATCTAAATTTTTAAATTTATCTGCAAGCGTGTCTGCTCTATGTTTTAAGCCTTCCTTCCTACATAGTCTAAGAGCATACTTAAATTGAGTTTTAATTTAATGTAGGAAATGATTACGAACTGTAACCAAATGTGTGAAATCGATGAACCAACCGATGCAATTTAGTTTTTGATCCCCCTCACAAACAAAACTTAATAAACTTGTAGCATATATTATCTGGGTAATTTACAGGCTCTATATCAAGAACAAGTCAATAAATGAGCACTTATTTGTTATGGAACATTCAAATTTTAATGCATATAATTACTATATAACGGACACTGAAAATGTGTACAACTTTGGTTAAACAACTGAATACCGATCAAAACATATTCACACGTGTTATGAGGGTAAAGTGTTTTTTTAATATTTGTCACTAACAGAGCGTCAACGGACCGATAAACAATTGAATTGTGGAACCCAGTATGTGCTACCGTTGGCCATCCTAGTGCCGGTGTGTCTGATTTTTATTGCCGCCAACATTCTGATCTGCCTACAACTTTGTGGCTGTGCATGTAAGTGGGATGCATGAAGATATGATCATTGTGTAACTTTTACAGACCCACGTCACATGTTCTTGGTAATATATAAATGGTTTTAACTCTGTGTTGCCACATTGTGGAACTATGTTTATGTGTAATGTACAAGACCGTACCAACTCCCTGACGTTGCATATGATGATAATTTCTTCTGCCCAGCTATTTTGTTTTCATCTCCTCCTATACATCATTTCCAGAACTTTGCCATCCAAAAGTATTAAAAAAATTGATGAAAAAATAAATACCAATGAAAGCAACGTTCGCGTTTAACATGGAAGACTTATTTTATATATATATTTCTCACTGCATCATTTATTACTTGCAATTATGTGTATGAGTTGCTGCTTTAATCCAAGTGTTATATTTGAAAGGGTTTCAAAGGAATAACATCGCTTCCAAGGGTTAATCTAACCCAAGGGTCTCAAACATGCGTCCCGCCAAACTGTATCCGGTGACCCGCAAAATGATTGGCTTCACAAGGTGTCATGAGAGATAACAAAGGTGGTGCGCCCTTGGACCATCAAAAATGCACTCATGCGGCCCTCAGGGTGGTTTGAGTTTGAGAACCCTGATCTAAACTAAACTGCTCATCTTTTCCACCCAAAAGTATTTTACTCTCGTCTAATTCAACATTGTCCTAACATCTTGTTTTATAAGTTTTAATCTATTTAATATGATTGATATAATCAAGCTTTTGAATAAATTGTATTGAGCTAAGCTCTATAATTTCTTCTTTTCACTTTGATGCGACCTGCAAATGAGTCAAATATACGTATCAGACGTAATGATACGAATTATTCTGTGTATTTGTGACCTATTTTGTAAATGTATGTTCATTTAGACGACATTAATCGTATTGTCAGTGAGTCTAAACTACATGTACCACTCTAAGTATCTAAAGGAAATACTAATTAAGTCAGATGGTTGATTTAGCAGGCTGTTTCAAAGTTGCACAGTCATATATATTATAATTATTCGAATTTTTTAAGATACACGTTTGACCTATTTCTATTTTTCAGGACAAAACTGGGGTATTGTTACCTGTACAAACGGACTTCAATGAACTAAGCGTCATATTCCGTATGTACTAGCTTATAAGCCAGCCAATCTGCAAACTGCACAGATCCTGATCGGCTGTCGAATAATGCTCCCGCAGATCTGGATCTGTGCAGTTTGCAAGGAGTAATCAGTAGACATAGACCCTGATCTGTAGGCACATGTTGCTACGGCAGATCAGGATCGTTGTTATTTTGCACTTTGACTCGACTTATAAACGAGTATAAATGGTAGCCACAAAATCCGTTTTGGAATGTGTAAAGATGCATAGTTTCCGTTCTGTGTCAGAGCAGTCAGAAGTAATCAGAAATTTATGAAGAGGTAGCAGCCTGCCTCACTTTCAATATAAATCAAGCCGACTCTTATAAATCGAATAAGAAAACATTTAATGAAAATATTGCTTTTCGTATTTGTTTTTGATGTTGTTTTTTTAATTAGCTCATTTATTGTATTATGGCCGATCGTGATAGCTATCTTCCAAAGCAGTCACAAAGAATTCTTTGGAAATGATACCCTTAGCGATGGCACGTAGGTACTTTGGCGAAATGTCAGTGATTGGCTTGAAGCATTAGGATGGCACCAGACATTTTTTCCAGGTACACTTCTTGGACCAGTGCACTGCTCTGCTTGTCCTTGTCTATCAACTTTGAGCCCCTATTATGCTTGGGTTCTGAAAATTATTTCCGCATTTAACAAATGCACTATTGAAGGAAAAACAAAAATTATGAAAGACGTATGAATCACAAATGAAACAAATTTGTTCAATCAAACATCTTATTACACGGCAGAGTGACACAACATTTGCAAGGCAGAGTTATGAAGGCACGTTCTCAAAGATAATGATGGCTGAAGTTCTGTCTTCCACCCAAAAATATTGATTCAATTAAGAAAACTGTATGCAGCAAATGAAGGTTCGAGTGCACTGATTTCCTTTCACAGTGTGATAA
>JAECUM010056932.1:0-11591 GCA_016617855.1 Megalonaias nervosa | reverse complement strand
ATTGACCTTTTTTTTAGCCTTCGTAGGAACCTTTATATTTGTAAAATAAGGTCTCAGGCAAAGTGGTCTGTTCACCCTTTCTGCTGCAGCTGAGTATAATGGCTATTGCTCTGTAATTAGGAATATCTACAATATTTCTACTAACACGAGCTCGAAAATGTATATCAACAACAGATTGTCTGAATAAATCTAAATGTTCTAGTGAAAAGTAATACATTGGATATAAGGTTGTAAAATCTAACTGTGATATTTGTAAACCAGTATCAACATTTTGATCACGGCCCATGAACGTCATTAATTGATGGTAAGCACGTGCTACATGATTTTGATCGAAATTTAACAAAATATCCTCGGATGGTTCTTGATGTCCATTTATTCTTAAGGAAACCTCGGAAACACCATGTTTGTCAAATACCATAATACTACGCGTTTGATTATTTAATTGTGTATTATTCTGAAGCGCAATGAATATATGCCGTGGTGCGGCTATTCCCTGATGCGAAGCTATTTGCCATGTAAATAAACCATTAATTGCACTCTGAACAGCATCTGTGGTCATTGTTAACCATGACAACATTGATTTACCACCTTGACCCATAAAGGAGAGTAGACGATCTTCTTCAGTTATTGATGCAGTCATTACTGGCATCCATAATGAAAGTTTTGTCAGTATTACTTTACCATGAAGTGCCGCAGTTGCAGGATCATCAGCTCCTCTAACGTGCCATATTGCATCATTGTCCGTGGCTTTTCTTATAAGTAGAACTGTGTGCTTAGCTCCAAAAATAACCTTTCTGACATTTCTGCAGAATCCAAAAATATGTGATAATGGAATTGCGCATGAAAACATTCTATTTTTTAACATTGCTTTACGTGATGCAAATCCTAAGTTGAAATTTGCGTTCATTGATATTATTGCGGGAGTTTCTGCGGCTCCTGCAGCGTTTCTTACATTACCTATATTCACATTTTTGTGATCTGGGTGATCAGAAGTGTCTTTGGTAAACATCATTGATGGACCAGCTGATCTTGAATAATCGTCGCTATATCTTGCAAGGCCAAGTATTGTCGTGGCAACATCAACATCCTTCTGAATAGATTCAATATTTCTTCCATCAATCATATACGTGGCACTGACAAACAAAGCCATGATACCGTTGTTAACAAAACCAAAACCAACATCGTTATCGTATTCAGTATTATCTGCTTTATAAATTTTACCTTCAACTTCAATAAACGCCTCAGCGGGTAAGAAATACCTACTTGTATCTTGAAGCTGTAGTTCAATTCGTCCACGCTGATTTGGCAGTCGTGCGTCCTAAGAATAATATTGATAATCACGCACAGACTCATCCTTGAGTACTGGTGCATCCATGTCGAACGCTGGATCAGATATGCGTTTAAACATCTTTATTATATTTGCTATCGTCTAACACGAAGACCACTTCGAGAAGTGAGACCACTTCCTGCTATCAGACTAGCGGTTATATTTTTTTTTTTTCTGATAATGGTACATCAGCCAACTCTGCTAGTTTTTGATTAGCAGCTTGATCTATTATTTTTCTAATATTTGCGGGCATCACTTCGGTGATAGGTAATTTTACTGGCTGAGGTTTTCGTCGTATTAATCGTGCTGGTCTAAGTTGAATTCTGAAAACGCTTTACCAGCAAGATTACCAAGCACACCGGAGCCTTTTTCAACAGCAACATCAATGGCCTTTATTCCCAGTTGCTTTGCAATCGTTATTGCTTTTGGGGCTATCCTTCTAAATAGGCCCTGAACAACATCACCTAGTCTATCTCCGTAGATTGTTTTGTATACTGGTAATCGAGAATTTACCGCCCTGACCATGGTTGGTCCACATTGAGTACTATGTATGATCATTTTATTATAATAACTGTATTTAATTACATACTCAATCCAGTGACTTAGTCAGTATAGTAGTCATCGGCGATTTCATTAATGAGAGACCGATATACATTAATATCCATAATTCCACCTGTAAATAATCGTTTACAAATATCAGCTGCTTCATTGACGATTTCTGGGGAATTATTACCAGCTCGTTTTCCTCCAATGAGGATTTCTAGTCGATCAACATCAGCAAGAACGTTATTAGGACAGGTAATAAGACCACTTCCTTAACCACTTCCAGTTGCGCCAGGAGTATCACAAAATACTTCATCCTCAGTTTCTTCTTTTGGTTCCGGTAATGTTTTTGGTTTTGGTGGTGTTTTTGGTGATCTTGTAAATATATCCTTAATTTTATTCTAAGGGTGATTTTTTGGGTTTCGGTGATACTGGATAATCATGAAGTGATTGCTCAAATGATTTTGGTGCTTTTTGTTGTTGTTTTGGAGGTTTTTGTTTCTTTTGTTTTTTACTTTGTTCTTCCTCCTCTTTTCTTAATTCAATTAAATTATTAATTTTCCTAACATATTCCCGATATAATGGATCATCATCTCTAGCTTGTTCAACATTCATATAAATATTTTTGCCATTGTTTACTGTTTGTAATATCTTTAGCGTGTTCAGGTTTCATTAATTTATCTCTTCGACTAAAACTATCCAAAGCAAATTCAGTTAGTTGATCTGGGTTCAAGTTATTAATTACCTTAATAGTTTCTTCATTAAATGTATTTATCAGTTCAGCTGTACTTATTGCATGACTCTTTTGTTCGGGGGCTGGTGCTTCAGCGCCTTCAGGTTGATCTTCATCCTCAGGTATTTCCGGGACTGGCATCGCAGCAGCTATTTCGGCTGGAAGTCCACGTAAAATTCTGTTTGTCTGTTTTGTTCTTTCTGCTATTTTTCCAGTTGCTTCAGCGGTTATCTCTAACACAGGTAGAATGCCTTTAGTAGTCTCAGTGATAGGTTTAAATAATTGTTTTGTATCCTCTTCAAATTCAACCAGAGATTCCTGACGAGATTGTAGTTGTTGTTTAACTAAATCACGAACAGGTAAATATTTTCTAATTGCCTCTAGTCGCTCTCGAGCTAATCTAGCTGAATGTGGTTCTCCGATACTCATTTATTAATAATATCTATACTGGCTGTTTAATTCATAGCAGCAGAGAGGGTGAATGACCAATACTGAGTGACCAACGCGTAAATGAAATCGCATAAAATTTGAAAAAAATACGTCAGCGATTGATAACAAAACTGAGCTAACCCAAACGATTTATTATCCGTTCTCAACCGTATGGAAATAATCTTGGTTAGAGGCTGTGGTTTAGCGTCATTGACCTTTTTTTTAGCCTTCGTAGGAACCTTTATTTTTGTAAAATAAGGTCTCAGGCAAAGTGGTCTGTTCACCCTCTCTGCTGCTGCTGAGTATAATGGCTATTGCTCTGTAATTAGGAATATCTACAATATTTCTACTAACACGAGCTCGAAAATGTATATCAACAACAGATTGTCTGAATAAATCTAAATGTTCTAGTGAAAAGTAATACATTGGATATAAGGTTGTAAAATCTAACTGTGATATTTGTAAACCAGTATCAACATTTTGATCACGGCCCATGAACGTCATTAATTGATGGTAAGCACGTGCTACATGATTTTGATCGAAATTTAACAAAATATCCTCGGATGGTTCTTGATGTCCATTTATTCTTAAGGAAACCTCGGAAACACCAAGTTTGTCAAATACCATAATACTACGCGTTTGATTATTTAATTGTGTATTATTCTGAAGCGCAATGAATATATGTCGTGGTGCGGCTATTCCCTGATGCGAAGCTATTTGCCATGTAAATAAACCATTAATTGCACTCTGAACAGCATCTGTGGTCATTGTTAACCATGACAACATTGATTTACCACCTTGACCCATACAAGAGAGTAGACGATCTTCTTCAGTTATTGATGGAGTCATTACTGGCATCCATAATGAAAGTTTTGTCAGTATTACTTTACCATGAAGTGCCGCAGTTGCAGGATCATCAGCTCCTCTAACGTGCCATATTGCATCATTGTCCGTGGCTTTTCTTATAAGTAGAACTGTGTGCTTAGCTCCCAAAATAACCTTTCTGACATTTCTGCAGAATCCAAAAATATGTGATAATGGAATTGCGCATGAAAACATTCTATTTTTTAACATTGCTTTACGTGATGCAAATCCTAAGTTGAAATTTGCGTTCATTGATATTACTGCGGGAGTTTCTGCGGCTCCTGCAGCGTTTCTTACATTACCTATATTCACATTTTTGTGATCTGGGTGATCAGAAGTGTCTTTGGTAAACATCATTGATGGACCAGCTGATCTTGAATAATCGTCGCTATATGTTGCAAGGCCAAGTATTGTCGTGGCAACATCAGCATCCTTCTGAATAGATTCAATATTTCTTCCATCAATCATATAAGTGGCACTGACAAACAAAGCCATGATACCGTTGTTAACAAAACCAAAACCAACATCGTTATCGTATTCAGTATTGTCTGCTTTATACATTTTACCTTCAACTTCAATAAACGCCTCAGCGGGTAAGAAATACCTACTTGTATCTTGAAGCTGTAGTTCAATTCGTCCACGCTGATTTGGCAGTCGTGCGTCCTAAGAATAATATTGATAATCACGCACAGACTCATCTTTGTGCACTGGTGCGTCAATATCGAATGCGGGATCAGATATGCGTTTGAACATCTTTATTATATTTGCTATCGTCTAACACGAAGACCACTTCCTGCTATCAGACTAGCGGTTATATTTTCTTTCTTTTTCTGATAATGGTACATCAGCCAACTCTGCTAGTTTTTGATTAGCAGCTTGATTTATTATTTTTCTAATATTTGCTTGCATCACTTCGGTGATAGGTAATTTTACTGGTTGAGGTTTTCGTCGTATTAATCGTGCTGGTCTATCTTTGAATTCTGAAAACGCTTTACCAGCAAGATTACCAAGCACACCGGAGCCTTTTTCAAGAACAACATCAATGGCCTTTATTCCCAGTTGCTTTGCAATCGTTATTGCTTTTGGGGCTATCCTTCTAAATAGACCCTGAACAACATCACCTAGTCCATCTCCGTAGATTGTTTTGTATACTGGTAATCGTGAATTTGTTACCCTAACCATGATTGGTCTACGTTGAGTACTATGTATGATCATTTTATTATAGTAACTGTATTTAATTACATACTCAATCACTGTGGTAGACATCGGCAATTTCATTAATGAGAGACCGATACACATTAATATCCATGATACCGCCTGTAAATAATATCAGCTGCTTCATTAATTATTTCTGGGGAATTATTACCAGCTCGTTTTGCTCCGATGAGGATTTCTAGTCGTTCAACATCGGCAAGGACGTTATTAGGACAAGTAATAAGGCCACTTCCCTGAGTAGTAAATCCACTTCCACTTGTGCTGCCAGAAGAGGTGTCTGACGGCCAATATTCTTCTTCCTTCTTTTCCTTTTTGCTTGGTTTCTGTTGTTTTGGAGATTGTGGCAATGGTATTTGTAATTTTGGAGATTGTCGTAATAGTTTTTGTGATTTTGGAGATTGTTATTTTTGTTGTCGTGCTTGCTGTAGTATTTGTTGCGTTGATGGTGGTGATAATTGTTGTTGTTGTGGTAGTGGTGATACTTGTTGTTGTTGTGGTAGTGGTGATACTTGTTGTTGTTGTGGTAGTGGTGATACTTGTTGTGCAATATAGTCATCTACCTTATTTTTATAATTAATATATTTTCAATCGCTGTTTCGAGCTTGATTAACACCATAATATATGCAAAATATCCATTTGTACCAAGTATCCTCATTTACGGGATCATCAGCGAATTCAGATTTTAAAAATTGTTTTCGATAATAATAACTTCTCGCAGCAATCTCAATTAATTTTAAATATTCGGCTTTTCTAATAAGATTAATAGCTTCTTCGGTAAACTTATTAACCAAATTAACTCTGGCTCTTGCTTCTGATTCTTTTTCTGGTTCCGGTATACGATCTTTTATATCACCTATTTCAGCACGAGCTTGGTCAATACCTTCAAGTATTTCTTGCATTGGTTGAGCAGCAGCTATTTCGGCTGGAAGTTCTCGTAGAATATTCTTTGTTTTTTTAGTTCTTTCTGCTATTTTTCCAGTTGCTTCAGCGGTTTTCTCTAACGTTGGAAGAAGACCTTTAGTGGTTTCTGTGATAGGTTTAAATAATTGTTTTGTATCCTCTTCAAATTCAACTTGAGATTCCTGACGTGATTGTAGTTGTTGCTTAACAGAATCACGAAGAGGTAAATATTTTTTTAATTGCCTCTAATCGCTCTCGAGCTAATTTAGCTGAATGTGGTTCTCCAATATTCATTATTGATAATATTATTTATACTGGATGTTTAATTTATAGCAGCAGGAAGGGTGAGCAACCAAAACTGAGTGACCCGTCGAGTAAACGAGTCCTATAAAAATTTGAAAAAAAATACGTCAACGATGGAATAACAAAAATGAGCTAACCCAAACGATTTATTGTCTGTTTTCAACCGTACGGAAATAGTCTCGGTTAGAGACTTTGGTTTAGAGTTATTGACATTGTTTTTTCAGCCTACGTAGGAACTTTATGTTTTAGACAATGACGATTCAGACAAGTGGTCTGTTCACCCTGCCTGCTGCTCGATAGAATTTTCAAGATGGCATATGTGGCAGCCATAGTGGATATCCAGGAGGCATCATTTAAATAGGAGAACCATTCAGCAATTAAATAGTCCATGCAACCAAACTTTGGTTAATCATCAACTCACATGCACGTGCTACAGCTCAGCACAGACTGCAGTGCTCGGTACTGTAGTTCAACCAACAGCTCAGCACAGACTGCAGTGCTCAGTACTGTAGTTGAACCATCAAGCATCTAAAGACTACAATGCTGGGTACTGTTGTTCAGCCAACAAGTCCCAGTAATGTAGTGTGTATCCAGCATTCCTTTCTTTTATTGTTGTGGATTTCATGGTCAATAAAACTTTATCCATTCACTATGTATCCTGTCATGGATAAATGTAAGGAAATCTTTGATGGTCGACAGACCAATTCCATATGTCTGTAATTTCTCTACATATTCATTTTCTTCAGTCAACCAATTCTATATGCAGCCAACACCTCCATAGTAGAAACACTTATCAATATTAAAGGAAAACACCTTGGAGATGTTACTGTTTTTGTATTTTATATTTAGCAATAAGAAAAGCAAGCACCATTTCAGATTGTTTGTTTCCATTTTTACCATTGTTCATTAAATTTACTAACAAATGTAAGACTAAATTGCACAGGTGTATCACGGTGGTATATCTATGTTTAAACACTGCATGTTAGGATAAATTGCATAGGTGTATCCTGGTGGTATATCTGTTTGTACACACTGCATGTCAGACTAGATTGCAGAGGTCTATCCTGGTGGTATATCTGTATGTATACATTGCTGATCATCTTAAACCATTATTAAAACCAGTGAAACCTGAATATAACAGACAATTAAAGGCAAGGTAAAACTGTCTTATTATAAAATGATCATGTAAGAAATTGAAATGAAATTTAGTGTATTTTCCAGCAACAACTATTTAAGCATTAAACTGTCCTTCTGGGTGCCCTGATTCTCTTGACAAAATTTTATAGCTGAGTGCTTGTTGGTTGTCACTCTGTGTGCCCCAATTCCCTCCACATAATTGTATAGTTGAGTGCTTGGTGATTGCTCCTGTGGACGCCCTAATTATCTCCACATAAACAATCTTGTACTAGCTGACCTGCACATTAATTAATTACAGTCCATACCACCCGACCCTCAGTGTCAACCCTTAAAAACCCCAAACTTATAAATGTTCACTTTGTATCACACACGGGCATTTGGTATATGTTGCGGAATTTTTCATATTTGGACTGACACACTTAATGTCTACGATTGAATGCTACTCTTCTCATTGGTCCGTTAAGAAATATACACTCGATGTAGAATATATACAGTTATTTCTTTGGCTAATTTTAGCTATCACAATTGTTGCTGCACGCTATGTTGGCTTGTTGGGTATTTACTTTGCATTCACTGACAGTTTAGACACATGATCTATAATACTGGATGAATGATAATGCAATGATGTAACTCAGAAACATAAAATATTGATAAGTTTGTAATCTGGGCAGCCAACTATAGAAAGCCAACAGTCAACAACACAGAGGAATATAGAAAATTGTTCCCTTATCTTTCATTTGCTTATCTTAAACAACTTTAATAAGTATATAAACTTGTGTGACCCCCTTCCATTAGCAAGGCTGATGATAAGTTTCAAGTTTGATGAGTAATTGAACTATATATATATATATATATATATATACATATATAGTATATAGCCATATATATATATATATATATATATATATATATATATATATATATATATATATATATATATATATATGATTAAAGTTGTTGAGTAGCTTTGATTATGGCAATCTTGGGAGGCAATTTAAGTCATTTACAGGCAACTTGAAAATCCTACTGGACAGGCAACTAGATTTTCAAACTAGTCTGCCATGGGAAAAACCCATGGATTTTCAAATTAAAGTAAAGCAAAGTAAAGAAAAAGAGGTACAGTCAGCAAACGTGGTTCAAGTTTTGACCCAGAAGCTGGGATCCAGAGTGATTGTACAATGACCAAAGCATGAAAAAAGATCTTCCTGTCTGGATAATTCATGTGATATCAGAATCTGCTGAGTGGTTCTTAAGCAGCAGTCACAAAAAAGGTTTTTCTTTCTTTCATTAACTTCAGTCATATTGGACAATTATTCGTGAATTTTTCAACATGAAATCTCTTTGTGCAGGTATGTTTTCTGTCAAATTCTGCTGTATGGTATTTGAGAAGTCATTTCAACGTTTTTCTATTTTTACTTATGGTAGTAACCATATCGGATGGCAGATTTGCATTATTTATATTTAAATTTAGAAGATTCTCATTCTAGTTTCTAGAAATGCACATTGGTAGAAGATCTTTGTGGTTTTTTTATTTCTTCTTTTTAAGAGTGGTTATATTGGATGGTGATTCAGAATCATTTTTATCATACAGTCGGTAAACTGTACATATAGTATGTGTAGTTTAATATGTTCAATATGACAACATGTTAAAGTATCACTTTATGTGATTCTTATTGGTCCAAATAAGCAAATTAAATTCTTCTGCAGCATTCTCTTTACTGATTAGCTGCGATCATGGGAAATGTTTCCTTATCCCACCTTCTGGAACGTTTAGCTTTTACTATTACTATCAACATTTTGGTATCCATTTTTTGAATTGATTGCCCAAAGTGAATTGGGGGAAAAGGTTATGTCTGTCTGAATATGGCAAAACTACCTCACTTGGGCTTATTACGTCATGTATTGCCCATCCTGCACTGAAAAATGGCTTTAAACCCCAAACAACAACAACAACAACAAAAATAAAAACTTGGGGTATTTATTAATTGATAGATGAAGTGTGGAAGGAGTTTGCTGTAATACCCAACACATGGAATCTATCCTATCTCATACCTAACACATGGAATCTATCCTATCTCATATCTAACACATGGAATCTATCCTATCTCATACCTAACACATGGAATCTATCCCAGCTGATACCTAACACATGGAATCTATCCTATCTCATACATAACACATATAATCTATCCTATCTCATACCTAACATATGGAATCTATCCTATCTCATACCTAACACATGGAATCTATCCTATCTCATACATAACACATGGAATCTATCCCAGCTCATACCTAACACATGGAATTTATCCTATCTCATACATAACACATGGAATCTATCTTATCTCATACATAACATATGGACTCTATCCTATCTGATATCAAACACATGGAATCTCATACCGAACACATGGAATCTATCCTATCTCATATATAACACATGGAATCTATCCTATCTCATACGTAACATATGGACTCTATCCTCTCTGATATCAAACACATGGAATCTCATACCTAACATTTGGAATCTTTCCTATCTCATGCATAACACATGGAATCTATCCAATCTCATACGTAACACATGGAATCTTTCCTATCTCATACGTAGCACATGGAATCTATCTGATTTCATACCTAACACATGGAATCTATCCTGTCTCATACATAACATATGGACTCTATCCTATCTGATATCAAACACATTGAATCTCATACCTAACACATGGAATCTATCTTATCTCATACATAACACATGGAATCTATCCGATCTCATACGTAACATATGGACTCTATCCTATCTAATATCAAACACATGGAATCTCATACCTAACACATGGAATCTATCTTATCTCATGGAATCTTGCCAAGGCTTGCAAAAACTGGATATTATTCATCTAATTTCATATATTCAACATTTAATCATTACCCATTTGAGATCCTCTAAGTATTAGTTTGCAAGTCTTGTAAGCCATGGTGTCTTTTCTCAAATTAGCTCAAATTCTGTTACACTATCATTTTAAAAAGCTGTTATTTTTTTTCCCCTTACAGATCATGGCCACATTGTATTCTGGATCAGCTTCATCCGTATGAAGTCAAGAGACCTTTAGGCCAAAATGATTGTCAGCATCATCTGTATGAAATCAAGAGACCTTTAGGCCAAGATGACTGTCAGCATCATCTGTATGAAATCAATAGACCTTTAGGCCAAGATGACTGTCAGCATTATCTGTATGAAATCAATAGACCTTTAGGCCAAGATGATTGTCAGCATCATCTGTATGAAAATCAATAGACCTTTAGGCCAAAATGACTGTCAGCATCATTTGTACCAAATTAAGAGAATTTTAGGTCAAGATGACTTTCTGTATCTTGTCTCAAATCAAGAAATCTTTAGACCAAGATGACTGTCAGTATGATCTGTCTCAAATCAAGAAAAAATCCTCTGTGCTTGTATTTTCACACATGTTTGCCTGTATCTTGCTACGATGATCCAGACAGACAGAGACATACAGACAGACAGACGGTTAAAATTGATATGTTGACAGACCAATCAATATAGAGTGAGAGAGTAGGAGAGCACGAGAGAGACATGGTAAGACTGATATTCTGACAGATCAAGCAAAAGAGATGTTGTTGGTGGGTTAAGGGGAGAATTACCATCAGGGCATTTTCGGTACTGTCAATCCCAATGTTTCTCTCTTTGTTGACCAACCAACACAGTGAAATAAAGAAATAATGGTGAAGGCGCCCTTATGACATCTTCATATTTAAAATTAATCTGATTTTAGAACCGAAAAGTAGATTTAAGAAAAAAAGCAACTAAAAACAAGCACTAAATATATTACAGTCTGAGTGCCTCGTAAAAAATTAACTTACCATATACTGTTGACAGATTATCGCAACTTTGTATTATTAATATTATGAACACTGTAGATAAATCCCAAGGAAAGTGTACACATGCCGTTACAATGAACCAGGATACGGTAGGTTACTTGGTGTAAGTTCAGTTTCAAGGGTTTTATCAAGCTCAAATTCCTTTTCTCTCTCATTCCAGATTTCTATGTATTTTGTCCCTTATGCATGAGAGAGAGAGAGAGAGAGAGACAGAGAGACAGAGAGAGAGAAAGAGAGAGAGAGAGA
>JAECUM010056931.1:0-10400 GCA_016617855.1 Megalonaias nervosa | reverse complement strand
TCTTAGATTTGTGTGATTTTACTTGTTTGATTATTGGAATTTGGTGCAATGGAAATATTCCTTTGCCCGAAATAATTAGCCAATTATTAGGAGCAAACGTCACAGACAGAAAGTGTTAGTGAGTTTCCATGATGCCATGGTCAGCGAGTAGCGAATTAGACCCAAACCGCATGACTGTCCCTGTCATAATGTAGTCCTTAATAAAATCTAGTAGTGTACCTTGGTGTTGTGATTGCAGTGGCAGTATTTACGGTAGGAAACCGGTAAGTTACACAATGGAATAAAATGAGAAGGGACTCTGCAGATACCATTTATGTCGCCATGGTGGCAAATGTGATGTAGTTGTATTGGCGTAATGTGCCTTGGAACCATGGATTGACTGGCCTAAGGTGGCGTAGTTAAAACAGTTCCCTGTGGTAGGGGATATTTGTAGAGTTTCTACGGCGTGAACTGCTGACGGTACGGAAAGTTGATGAAGGGAAACTATGCAAACGTGCGGTTGATAGATATTTGGCAAGTTGGGAAATCTGTGGTTTTACATTGATTAGAGTAAAATTTATGTATAGAATGAACACGTCAGGCTTTCTAACTTACAACTGAAGTTGTATAGAAGTCTTTGGAAATTTTTGGTAAACTTATGACTTCTAGCGGGAATCGAGCCAGGGTTTGACACCGCTCGGTCAAGCAAAGACCTCTGGCTTGTAACAATATACTTGTATCTCATCCAATTCGAAAAATGCAAGAATGATCACTTTCATATATATCACTTCCAATCTATATGATATTCTTTTGTTACACACTGAAATATCTTATTGTACCGCATGATGTATGGATATGTACCATGGGGCAGTGGCCTGTATTACAAATAAACGCTATTGTTATTATTATTATTATTATCATTATTATTATTATTATTATTATTATTATTATTATTATTATTATTATTATTATTATTGTCATCTTTTCATTAGATCGAAGACGATGTAATTGTTTTACATGTTTCTCGCTTATTATTGGAAATAAGAGTGAGCTATATTTTGACCTGCTCATGATTATATCATTTTGCAAACTCGGTCACTGCGTTCCTCATTAATTCTCCAGTCTCTATCCATTGCTTTTTTGAACACTGTCTTTAAGTGTCATTTCATTTCCAATAGTTGTTTTCTCATTTAAAAAATTGCATTCGATCTTTTTCATACGCAATTTTGACATCGACTTTCATGTTTGTTCAGGAATGTGTGAAGAATAAATTATACATTGGTGTTGGACAAAACGTTTATGCCATCAGGATCAAAATCTTCCTATTTTACACCGATGCATATGATGGATTCTACGAAATCTCCTTACTTTATCACTTCTACCCCACATTTCTTTCTAAAACGACCTTAAAAGCAAACAAACAAATTGCACAAATGCAAAATGAAAAACAAAAACAACAAGAAACCAAAAGAAACCCATATACCTAAGGGAATAGTATTATAGAGATCGTTCGAAAGTACGTACCATTTTGTAATATCCTTCAACTCTTCCTCTTATGTTAGATATAGACACATGAAGTATATATTACACATTGTGCTAATGCTTTTAGAATTTTGAAATTGCTATCTCTCTCTCTCTCTCTCTCTCTCTCTCTCTCTCTCTCTCTCTCTCCGAATCAAAACGTTTGAAGCAGTCGATTTTCTTTCATTTCTTATAAACGTATAAATCGTACTTCGTTCTTTCTGTTCATTTATCACAATCATATCACAATTGCATGGAGGTAGCATAAGCAATTTTCCGAATGATATAAGTAAAACAACTGTGTAAAATCCAATAATTAATGTACCGGTAAGTAAACGAAACTGCGTAAAATGGTCACAGTAACTGACAGATACATGCTATACATACTTTCAGAAAAACAACTATGTAAAACGACCTCAATAATTAGCAAGAACACGCTAAAAGGAAACAAATATATGCAAAATGACTGCAAAAATTAGCAAGAGAATGCCATAGGTAAAAATACTGTGTAAAATGTCTGCATCAAGAGTAGTAATAGAAAATGAAGCTTCTATCTCTGAGACCCCCTACCCCTCCAAAACCCTTCTATGTTGACATTTCCTTCACCAGCCTTTTCTAGCTCAAAATAATATCTTTCACATGATAAAGGTTTTTCTAGCATATTTCTGACAAAATTTGTTTTGTTGGGGTAGGGGGTCTCGGAGCTAGAAACACTCATTTTCTATTACTACTATTACAGCCATGTTTTATGATAATCTTTTTCATGCTTGCTAACTCTCATTGGCAGAATATCTGTTAACACACTGTCAATAATAGGAAACTCGTGTATTAAATCGTCCATATCATATTTTACGCCTCGCAAATAAGATCGTATCTGATCAAATACTTTCTATTAGTGATACTGCTGTTTTACAAGCATTTTTTGTTTTATCTCAAGTCGAGGCTCATTTTTTTTACACGCGGTTGAAAGAGAAACACCAACACCTGATATTATTAATAAAAACGGGTTTAATGATGCTCCACTCGAAATTATACCAGAGCTAGTCATTATCAGTGGTAAATATGATATTACTCGAAGTATTCTACTGTAATACTTATAACATTGTTTAACGCACCAAAGTTTTTGTGATAATATCTGTAATGTTGTAATAACATTGTTTTACGCTCCAAAGTTTTTGTGATAATATCTGTAATGTTGTATTAGTGCGTCAACATCTTGTTTTGGAATTTCCCCTGAAATATGATTTAAATCAACGATCTGTTTTTCATTATACAATATTTGCTTACAATTTTTATACAATATTAAAATCTGTAGCACCAACAATCGAATCAAGAAATTCACGAAACTTATTATTGTTAGGATCAGCTATAATATCTCTGTACTTGTCATAAATATCCGACGAAGTATCCTTATATCACTCATCTGTCGATACCTCATTTTTCTTTAACCAACTGTAGGAATCAAACGTGTTTTCTACTTCACGTTCATAAAAATCTATTTCGTTCACCAAATTACCGTACTCTCTTTCTGTTTTATCAATAAACCCATGTACCAAGCTTATTTTATTCAAAGTAAAATTTTTGAGGAGAAGATATTATCTAATAATTGCATATGCTACTACGAAATTTATCAGCATTAATTTTTGGAGTGATTGTCGTCCAAGAAAGGTAATACCAGTAAAAGCATTTACTCTAAGCCATAATTTTTCGTATTGTTTTGTAAACATTTTCTCGACTTCATTGTAATAATTTCGTAATGTCAATTGTCTAGAGCGTTGGAGCGATGGAAGTGAAACATCGCCTTCATCACTTATGTCGTAATAAGAATTAAACTTTGCTTCAAATATTGTTTGATCGACTTCTTTAAAAATCTTTTCTCGCTAATAATCGTCGAGATAACTAATTTCATCGGCAAAAAAGATCTGTCAACAATAATCGGATCAAATTCTGGGTCTTTTTACGCATCATTGGTAGAAATGCGTTCGAGTATGCTTTTATAATTAACTCCTTATCCGCTGTCATGGTAACGATTTTAAATAGGGTTCCTTGTCGTGGTAGTACATACCGAGATACTTAAAAATTTCTCGTTTTAAAAAACTATTGTATAACTCCTTGTTCCTTTTTATTCTTATTATCCTAGATTCCGCTAGTTTGTTGAGACGATTATAATTATAGTTTAATTTTCCCTCCTGTGCTATTTGTGTTAATAGGCCTAATGGTATTATCAAATCTATATTTTTAAAATCAAGCTCAAGCAATATTTTTTTAAACAGGATTTCAACTTGTTTTTGTTCTTCTAGACAATCATCGGGATGACAGTATCTGCTTATAATATCAAAGTTTTCTATTGCTTTTATTAGTTGTGGTCCTCGCATATGCATAAAAAGAATCAAAACTTTTTCTTCATGTGAGAATGGAGAATTTATCATTGTAATTATAAAATTTTCCGAAGTATTTATCACACGTGCCACTAGTGATTTGTTTCTAACAAATTTTTGGGGGTTAAAAATATTATCATAAAATTCTCTTGCAACGGTTATGATTGCTGGTTCAGACATTATTTTACAACGTTAGATTAAATTTGATCATCGAGTGTGTATATCTGAAATGCTGTAAATCCTGGAAACGGATGTTCAGCAGCGACAACATAAACTCGTAAATTCGAATGCTTGTTGACAGTCGTTTCTGTTGGAGTTGTAAAATATTGTGTTGTTGAAATATACGTGTTCTCTGTACTAAACAATATTACCCAGTCGATATCATCGTTTGATCCTTCCAATCGCCAATTATAAATTCGACCAACACCAAAGTTTAATCGACCTCGCAAATGAAATTGCCAAATAGCGACTGCAATGGGACATTTAATTTTAACCCAAAAGGTTTCAACTTCTCCGTTAGTAGTCCATCTTGTCTATCAGAGAAAGCGTGATGAGGATAATTTTCAGGATAATATGATGATGCGCTTACCTCAAACCCAACTCGGTTATCAGTTGCTTCAAAAAGTGTTGGAATATATCCAACATTGTTTTTGGTTCGTTTTATACCACTAGACAGACTGTCAACATACGCTTTATCTGTCAGATCATTGGGTTAACTGGAACATATGACGTTGTTATTTTGTTATTTCTCATATTTATGTTACCTGACATTGGTCCACCAGATCGTTTAAAATACGGAGTGAGTTCTTCTTTTAACTGAGCGTAACTAATAGCTTCAGTATCATTAGCTGTGGTGAGGTTGTCGGTAATCCAGTCATTTTTGAGTTATTACTCATTATAAGGTTACCTGTCATTATATCGCCAGCTTTATTGAGCTTGTTATCTTCAACGGATTTTCGTTGCGTATAACTCACCCCTTGTGTATTATCAACATTCACTGGTGGATATACGGTTTCCAACCCAATGATTTTTTTACTCGACATATTAATATTGCCTGTAACCGTTCCACCGGTTTTATCAAGCTTGTTATCATCAACATATTTCAACTGTAGATAATTTACCGCTTGTGTATTATCAACATTGTTTGGTGGATATACGGTTTCCAGCCCAATAATTTTTTTACCTGACATGTTAATAATGCCTGTAACCGTTCCACCAGTTTTATCAAGTCTGTTATTATCCACATATTTCAACTGTAAATATCTTACCGCTTGGGTTTGATTTAATTTTGCTGGCGGATAAGCGGATTCCAAATTTATTATTTTTTCCCTGACATATCTAAGTCACCGCTCAAAGTTCCTCCTGTCAATGATAGTTTGTTATCGTCAACAGATTTTAGTTGTGCATAACTAACAGCTTGTGTACTGACAACATTTATTGGCGCATAATTTGTTTCTAAACCTAGAACTCATTGATTTGACATCAACAAATTACCTGTTATTTTATCGCCAGTTTTTTTTTTTCAAGTAGCCTGATAAATCAATGTTGCCATTTGCTATTGTCATACCTACAGCCGACGAATCTCCTAATGTTGTCCCATATTTCGTATAATAGCTCATTATTTGTTTATTGTCTGACAATTTTATATAAACTTAGTTTATAACAATGGCAAAGTCATCTTCGATATTAAATTTTGACACAGAACGGCTGGTGCAACATAAACACAACAATGATCTGCCTGATTGTCATTATCTAGTTGCTGGGAGAACTGGATCGGGGAAAACAAATTTGCTGATGAATTTACTGCTGGCGATAATTTTAACTACGACAGTTTATATTTACACAATTAATCCACAGCAGGATAAATACAAATTATTAAACGAATATAATAACAAGCTTCGTGATGATCTTAAGGCTGGTGAAGATTTTTATATTATTAGACCACCAGAGGAACTTATTCAAGGTAATCAACTTGACTCAGATGAGCATAAAATAGTGGAGATGAATAAAATAAAATCTTACTTTTCACTGTCACGTAGTAAAAAATGTAACTCTGTCTATCTTGCCCAGGGATTTTACAACGTCGATACATTTATTAGACGAAATACCAGTTGCTTTATATTATTTCCCGGACTCAACAACATTGACGTCAGAAATATTGCAAACGAGCAATGTGGTGACGTAACAAGAGATAAATTTATTGAGTTGTATCATAAGGCAACGAAAGATAAATATGATTTTTTCTTATTCGATAAATTTGCACGTGATCCCAAAAAATGTTCCGCTGTTGTATTAAAAATTATGTAGAGTAAAGTTTTATCAAACTGTTATTGAATAATATGGGTAAACGAGCAAAGTACAGAAAATATATAGAAGATTTAAAAAAAAAATTGCTCAATCGCATGCAAAATTTAGGGAAAAAGTTAAAGAAGTACGACGTGGACAAGTAGTTGCCGCGGAGGAATCAGCTAGAATTTTAAAACCAGTTACTGAGGCTTTACTTGGAAAACAACCTGAAACCTCGCCGCTATCGAAAGAAGAACTTAAAAAATCACAGGAAAAAGGTTTCATTAGATTAATTGAAAAATAACAAGAAACCGCTATTGCAAGATCTGATGAAGAAAAAAGAAGGTTGGCTGAGGCACTTACAGAGTATATGGTTAATCCTGACAGAAGACAAATTGAGATAGATCGGTTGATTCGCAATCTGTTAGAGCTTGAACGAAAATTTTCGCAGATGGTGATAATTGGGCCAGCAGGAAGAAGGTTGGATGAGATGATGAAGATGATGGAGGACATAAAAGAACAACAACAAAAAAAACGGAAAGTAAATTTGATAAATCTATGAGGGAGTGGCGTGAGGAAAAAGAAGCTGAGAAAAAAAGCTTTTAGAAAAGATCATGGATTCGATGTTCAAGACAGAGAAAGATTCAAAAAGCTCTAGAAAATATAAACAACGAAATAAAAGATTACGAGTATAAGTCGTTCGACACAAAATACAGTTTCAAAAATTTAAGAGTATACGATATTTTAAATAAAAATACAACGCTGATGAAAAAATTAAAAAGTTAACAGAGGTAGTGGAAGAAAATAAGAAATATATCAACGAAGTAGTGCCAGAAAATGAAAATTACCACGAAAGTATTAGAAAATTCAGACACAGCATTATCGCCGATCTTTACATTAAAGCCATTAATAGAATACAGCAGGGAAGGTACAATCATCGCCTTAATGTTTTGAACACGAAAACAAAATATTTAGATGAAAACCGAAGACTAGCCATGCCACTTGTGGCGCATATAGATGACGCTACTGCCAGACAAACTGAACTAGATCGGTTAATTGATAATCCATATGAAATTAGAGAAAAGTTACGGCCAACTGTGACGGAGAGTTAAGAAGAGCCAGTTATGGCAAGTGAAACAACATTTGAGCCAGTTATGGAAAGTGAAGATAGAGAAACAACATTTGAGTCAGTTATGGCAAGTGAAACTAGGGGACCAATATTTAAGTCAAATGTAACAAGAGATATCAGTCAACAAGCGGTTATATCAGATATTAAACAACGAAGACATCTTATTCTAAAGCGAATGATAGTTAAAATAGCAAATCAGGAATACGACAATTTTTTAGTAAATCATAACGTTAACGTTGATAATATTAAAAATTGGGAGAAAGACAAATACGATGAACTAATAAAAAAACTAGACGCTATTATAAAGGCCGGTAAGAAAGCTAACAGGGATATGAAAGAAGTTACAGAAATTGAAGATCTTTATAAATATGAGAACACCTTTAGAAATGGCCTTATTGATTATTTTTAAGAATACAGTATCAACATTTAAAGCTAAAATTACCGGAGAATATAGCTTTAAAGAATTGTTTGATATTCATGATAAAGATCGCTTTAAAGAAAAAAACTGGAACTGGAGTAAGAGTATTTACATCAACAGCCGATATGATTGGCAGATTAATGCTGTTGATATAATCGAAAGAAGCTGGAAGTGTTGGTGTTGAAATTGATAATGAGGTAGTTGATATACTTGAACATATAAGATCGAAAGAATTACTAAGATCGGACGAGTACGAAATTTTACACCACGATATAATCGCGGGCGATATAATTATATAATCTAATAAATAAAGATGTCAACAACATTATTACTCGACTCTAGCACCGCTACAAAAGATAGCGCAAATTTTTCAGTGAATTATATTCCGCCGATACAACTGGATCCTGAAAAAAAATATGAAATTGGACTAATATCCTGCTCGCGTGGCATTCCATGGCTAACGTAAAAACTAATGTTAATGATGAATTTACATTTCGACCGAAATTGTCGTCGTGGATAAGATTTACAATCCCACAAGGCGCCTATAATATCACTGATCTAAATGAAGCAAAAAACAAAACGGTGGACGCTGACAACTTTGAGCTAACACCAAATTATACTATGGATTTAGTACGTACAATCATGATGAAGAGTGCCCCAAAGTCATGTGAACTGGATCCGATTCCGACGTCACTGCTGCTAGAGTGCTTGGATCCAATATTGCCTTCACTAACTGATGTTATTAATACCTCTCTCGCATCTGGGGAATTCCCATCATTTTACAAAACTGCCATTGTAAAGCCTCTGCTGATGAAACCAACACTCGACCATAATGATTTAAAGAACTACCGCCCAGTTTCTAATCTCCAATTCATGTCAAAAATCTTAGAAAAAGTTGTTCTATCCCAACTTGTATCTCATCTGAATTCAAACAGTCTTTTTAGCAATGTACAGTCTGCATATCGCCCTTACCACAGTACTGAAACTACTCTCCTGAAAGTAGTCAATGACCTTCTCTCTGCTTTGGGTGGCGGAAAGATTACAGTCCTCACTCTTCTTGACTTGTCTGCAGCATTTGACACTAGACCATGATATATTACTTCACCGTCTCCAGCATGTATTTGGCATTCATGATACGGCCTTACTATGGTTCAAGTCCTACTTGGTCAACAGGACACAAGTTGTGTCCGCAAATGGAAAACACTCCAGCCCAGTTGATCTATGCTGTGGTGTTCCACAGGGGTCTGTTCTTGGACCTGTTCTCTTCATTCTATACACTCAGCCACTCTAAAGTGTCATAGATCATCATCCAGTGTCTCACCAATTGTATGCTGATGACACCCAAATGTACAAATCTAGCCATCCAGCTGAAGTTGAAGCTACCATCCAAGGTGTAGAGAGATGCATTTCCGATGTGAAATCATGGATGACATGTAACAAGCTGCAGATGAATGATGATAAAACTGAAGCCATCCTGATTACAACACAAAGACTTTCTCATTCACATCCTTTACCTCAGACAATAAATATCAGCAACACCAACGTTAAATTCACACAGTCAGTACGAAACCTAGGTGTTACTCTTGACAATACTCTCTCATTGCAGCAACATGTCATGAATATATGCAATGCTGCATATCTTGAGCTGAGACGCATCAGCTCCATTCGCAAGTATCTTTCAGTTGATGCCATTAAAACACTTGTGTGTTCCTTAGTACTTTCAAGACTGGACTATTGTAACTCAATTCTGTCTGGTTCGTCTCAATATCTACTTCAGAAACTTCAAGAAGTTCAAAACACAGCCTCTCGGATCATCCTTAGAGTACCACGATCAGAGCACGCCTCTCCCCTGTTCTGTACCCTACACTGGCTATCCATATGATCCAGAATTAAACACAAAATTTGTTCTCTGTGCTACGTTTGACTGACGGGCTCCAGTCCAACATATATATCTGACCTCACCCATGTGTACACACCTGCAAGATGCTCACGCTCCTTTTCTGACACTCGTATTCTCATTATTCCCACTATGAAGATGAAATCATATGGACAACGCTCTTTTGCATACCAGGGCCCAGCAACGTGGAACGAATTGCCCGCTGCACTTAGACACAAAAACACAGTGATCTCATTCAAGGGTGCTCTTAAAACTCACCTATTTCAACTGCAAGAACAGACTTAAAGACCTAATAATGTACCCTTACCTTAAATATTTACAGCATATTTTCTGTTTCTAATTTTGTGGTGTTTGTTATTATTTTTGTAATCATATCATTATATATGTTTTTTAAGTGTTGTCAAATGTTGTAAAGCTCTTAGAGCTTCCAAAGATTAGGCGCTATACAAAGTCCTCATTATTATTAATATTATTATTATTATTATTATTATTATTATTATTATTATTATTATTATTATTATTATTATTATTATTATTATAACACATTACGCGCTAGAATAACATTAAAGAATAATATGATGATCGATTTTTCATCGCCAGCTAGTATTTCATCACTGCTCGGATTTTATCCACGACGATACGGATCAAATACAGAACAAACTGTAACATATGACGGTGATCTGCCAGTAAATATAACTGACGTAAACACAATATTAATAAATTGCTCTATTGCATTTGGATCTTACTCGGCTAAAGGCAGTAAAGGACAAACAATATACAGTTTTTCGCCGG
>JAECUM010056930.1:0-15292 GCA_016617855.1 Megalonaias nervosa | reverse complement strand
GTCATACCAAAGACTTATAAAAATGGTACTAAAAGCTGCCTCGCTTGGCGCTCGGCATTAAGAGGTTAGTGTTAGGACTGGTCGGCCTGTTGTTAGGATAATGTGACTAGGTGGGACATCATGCTACATGTGTGCGGCATGATACCCCAGTGCTAGACATCACTATAAACTGCCACACTGCAGACATCGTAGACTGAAAAATTGTTCAAGCTACGTTAAAAATCCAAATCACACACACACACACACACACACACACACACACACACACACACACATATATATATATATATATATATATATATATATATATATATATATATATATATATATATATATGGCTTGTAACAATATAAAACAGACCTTTACATACACTCTGCTATGCTAATAATATATGCTCTACAATTAGGGAAGGGTACATGTCTTTGCCTTTACTTGTGATGAAATCCATTTCCCATAGCTCTAATCATTTTTAAAAACAGCAAGGTCTTGTTAAAGCCTAATAAAGTCTCAATTATTATCAGTAGTGATATAGAGTTGTATTCTCTGCAAATAGTCTTACTGTGAAATAACAAGCTTCAGGTAGGTAATTGATGTATAGCAGAACCAGAGTGGAACCAAGACAAACCTTGGTATACACTGAACGTGACTAGTACTCCATGAGTAGATTCGTCTTCGAGTATTACTGACCGACTACGTCTTATCATGGGGCCAAGTTGTCGAAGGCGTTTGTCGTTATAGATCATTCACATCCGAAATTCCATCAATAAAACAATGTCTCTATGTTCTTTTAGCTACAACCAGGATAAACCCTAAGAAGATTTCCTTTTTCTAAAAGTTTACTTTCATTATCAACTAATCCTGGCCATATAAAATCATTTATAATCTATTTTACATTCACCCTTTTAGGGACTGGTTCCGATTCTGCCAACGCATGACACCGTGAATCCTATATGCATCCTTGATTTAGTTGAGATACCTATAAATGACAGTACAATGTATTCGAAAACAGTACGGATAGCTCTGCTTGTCAAAGATTACATTAAAGAATATTAAATTATATTGCTTGGTCATGTATATCAACAATAGTAATTACGCATTTCAGGCAACATTTAAGTATTTGAGCTACAGTTGAGATAATCACCATTTATTTACAATGAATCTGCCTAATCAGAAGTTAACTTATTTGTTATCGTCTTTTATCTTTCTTCAACTTACGATCGAAATATATTATCAGTCTTTTCATATTATGCAATAATGGAGTAAAAAGGCCAAATGCGACCCGTCTATGTGTTTGTATTACTTCAAAAAAGGAGATTTAAATGACAGAAAATACATATAATTCCTCTACGAATCACATAATTTAAAATTAATGTAAGATAGGCATAAGCCAATTAAAATGCAAGTTATGAAGTTCTAGTACATTGAATGAATAAGATGGGTGGAACACAAAATCATGAGGAGTCATCAACAGTACTTATGGTACTAAACAGTACTTATGCCTATCAACAGTACTTATGCCTATCAACAGTACTTATCCCTATCAACAGTACTTATGGTACTAAACAGTACTTACGCCTATCAACAGTACTTATGCCTATCAACAGTACTTATGCCTATCAACAGTACTTATGCCTATCAACAGTACTTATGGTACTAAACAGTACTTACGCCTATCAACAGTACTTATGCCTATCAACAGTACTTATGCCTATCAACAGTACTTATGGTACTAAACAGTACTTATGCCTATCAACAGTACTTATGGTACTAAACAGTACTTACGCCTATCAACAGTACTTATGGTACTAGAGACCTAAATGATCATATCTGAAGTATATTTTTTCAAAACACAATTAAGAAAGAACAAATTGGTAACCATAATTACCATGTAAACGGTAAATTGACTAAACGTTATACATTTGATAGCATAGATATTGACTAATGTGCAAAAGACTCCACTTTGTCATATTTGAAAAAAATCCGTCCAAGAGAAAATCTTTCTGAGTAAGATAAAAGCTTTTCCTTTTGCCTGTTATCCTGAAAAAGAACAAGAAATTTGCATTTATATTAAAGCTAATTGTATATGCCTACGTGGAACCACTGTATGTCCGTAGTTCTCCATAACACTCACGGTAATAAATTTATTCATTGTCAACCAATCATGCCAGCTAAACCCACATGTACTCTATTTTATGTACACCCAATTCTTGGCTGATTTCCTTTCTTCCATACGTTAGTAATGCGAGTGGTGATGAGCTTGGAATTTGTGTGCGGCACAATTTGGACGGATACAAGAGAATTAGTAGTCGCATTTAGGACATTCGTCAGTCTATTTGTGTCAGGTGTATTGATCTAAGCCCTGCGTATGTAACTCAGGTATTGACATAGGTGCTGGATATGTCTATTGGTAGAGAAAATTAGAAAGCGCATCGTATGGTAAAATGCGAATTACCATTGATTGTAGTAATGTAAAACAAATCAATAAGGTGCGAATATACAATTTTGCCAGTGAATCATTGGTGGCGTTTGACAAGTATAATATACTTTCCTAATCCATATACATGTAATCTTAATTAAAACGCACGGTCATCTACCTCATGAAGGACGTTAATACTGACTAATCAGTCAACACCGGAAACAGCTTTCTTCCATTCGTGCATCTGTATCTTTTACTTTTGCAATAGTTTGTAATGACATCATAGTATTTAATCCCTTTATACGACTGAAATCTTAGATCCATGGGATAAAACAGCGGCACAAACTTCCCACTAGCCTAAAGAGTATAAAGACAAGCAAAAATAAACCATATTATGAAAACAAAATCATATTGTCATCGATTATTTTCTTTATAGAATTAATTTATATTTGACGAGAAACAACTGCCACTTTTTTACTTTCATAAGTAGGAATGTTAAAGCATATTAACAGAAGATATGCGCTGACTTATGCCATATTTCCTCTTCAACTAAATACATGCGTAATTGCCTCTGTAAGTTTTTTCCCTCAGTGTATTAAGTCCAATGACAATTTCTAGATAATAAGAGAAAAATGGTGTAGGTACAGTTTGAGACGTGACGTACATGTAAATATACGGAGGACAATTGACGAGAAGAAAGGTTTCGATACTTAAAATCAGGATGCAGTTCAAATTACATAATAACAGCCTTATAAAGTTTCATGATGATGTTATAATTCTAAAAATTAAATTATGTAATCTTCGATATGACGTGTGATTGCTATATATTCCTTTAGGTCTAGCATGGGAGAACGTTTTCAAACCGACCATTCAAGCATGAATAGAATAAAAACATGCAACATAAAATTACAAACTTTCTAGCACACTAGTTCAAATTACTAAATTTTTCGTGTACGGATACAACAACATTAAAATAAAAAAATAAAAAATATTCACTGGTACAGCTGTTAAGCCTTGAGCAAAAGCGAACGCACACCTTAACGATGAAAGCGTAGTTTACCCGAAATGACAGATCCTTTCCTGGAGTGACCACAGTAAAGGAAATACAAATTTATAATTTTTTTCGTCTTTTAATTTTGATGAGAAGTGTAGTTGACCCTAAGTGACAAATGATGTCCCAGAATGACAACAGTAAAGCAAATACATTTGTTTTATTTATTTTCGTTGTTTAATATTGTTATGGCGATGAATATTCAAAGTTGTTAGAGCCTGCACCTGACCTGTCTGGTTTTCTAATATCTATAATATGTTGAAAACGATTGGCACAACACACACAGGGAGGGGTGGTCAAGGGAAATAACTCCCTTGGAGTGTTAATGTACTTTAAGAGTTACTTCCCTTGCTATCAAAGACCTCTTGCGACTTAAATATTTTTATTTCTTGATTTAGAAAGAAAATCCTTAAAAAGGAGAACATTAAAGGAGAAAACCCCACTCTAAATAAACTATTACTTGTAGCTTTTTTGTTTTAAAAAAGTTTATCCAAAATGGCTTGCCAGCTGTAAAGCTGTTTGACAGAAAATTACGATCTAATGCACCAATATATCATTCAGACTTTAACTTTCCCATAAATATTATATCGGAAACAAGCATCGTTAATATTTGAGAAGGACTCTGTTGTGCAAAGGTCAGTATATAATATTGTAATAAGTTTGGAGTATGCGCATTTGGTCATAGCGCCCCGTTTTAAGGAATTGTTAGATTTGTATGATTGCTTGTTTCATTATTGGAACTCCGTGCAATGGTAATATTCCTTAGCCCGAATTAATTAGCCAATTACTAGGAGCAAATGTCACGGAGTGAAGCGTTAGTGAGTTTACATGATGCCATTGTTCACTTTTAGCGAATTCAGGTCAAAACCTCATGAGTGTCCCTCTCGTAACATAGTCCCTATTAAAATCTAGTGTACATTGGTGGTGTGACGGCAATGGCAGTATTTACGGTAGGAAACCATTAAATTACACAATAGAATCAACAAAAACAGACTGGGCCGATACTGTTTATGTCGCCATGATGGCAAATGTGATGCAGTTGTACTGCCGAAATGTGCCTTTAAACCATAAATTGACTGG
Source organism: Megalonaias nervosa (assembly GCA_016617855.1). Taxonomy (NCBI): domain Eukaryota; kingdom Metazoa; phylum Mollusca; class Bivalvia; order Unionida; family Unionidae; genus Megalonaias; species Megalonaias nervosa. The sequence goes on along the minus strand of JAECUM010056930.1, from coordinate 10,745 downwards.
CCTAAGGTGGCGTAGTTAAAATAGTTCCCTGTGTTAGGGGATAATTGTATAGTTTCTACTGCTGACGGTACGGAAAGTTGATGAAGAGAAACTATGCAGATGTGCGGTTGATAGATATTTGGCAAGTTTTGAGACTTGTGGTCTTGCATTGGTTAGAGAAAATTTATGTACATAATGGACACGTCGGGCTTTCTAATTTACAATAGAAGTAGTATAGAAGTCTTTGTAAATTTGTGGGAAACTTATAACTTCTAGCGGAATCGCACCAGGATTTGACACCCCACGGTCAAGCAAATACCCCTGGCTTGTAACAATATAAAACAGACCTTTACATACACTCTGCTATGTTAATAATATATGCTCTACAATTAGGGAAGGGTATAAAATGTATACAGGACATCCATGGGAACGATGTAAATGCATGAATAGCCCAAGGAAGTCAAACGGGCTCCAGGGAGGAGCTGGCCTTATGTGGAATTCATTATAGCAGCAGCATGACACAAGAGCAAAATAAATAAGTAAATTTTTTTAAAGGTCGGTTGTCAGATCTCAAACAGAGGTAAAGTGCAAACGCAAAAGAGGCGCATGATTAGGTTAAAAAGACTCGAGGCAGTTTCTGTCATCTGGAACTTTTGAACAATGACCCGTAACGACTGAAACAATAACAGAAATTGGACCTTAAAAGATTCAGTATTGAGGAGCACAATCATTTCAATCACAGAGAGTAGATAAAAGTCTGCTCAAAAAAAAGTGTTCTCCTTTGACAGTAGCATCTGGTGAAGTTCTGGTATATCCATTTCCATGCACAGACTTGGAGTTGGATATTTTACAAAAAGTTCACCAAACTCTGGAATTTTTTTAAGAGGGTCACACAAAAGGAAAGTATCTATAGTACAGTGAAAAATATTGCAAGAAAATACAGGAAGCAATATGCTCACCCCTGATTATAGGTTGTCAGTGAATCCAATAACAAGTTCATTTGTTCGCTTTTGCTTCAATTAGAAGGTATGTAAACTTTAAATTTAAGGTTGGGTTTTGCGATATTTAGTGGCATGAAGAATGCTGAAGTCAATGATTCGCAATTCCAGGATATTCTGCCTGACATAGTTGCATCAGAATATCAAGACAATATTGCAACAATAATATATGCAATTGTTTCATTTTTGCCATGAAATTCTCAACTGACACATCGACCGTGGATATTTTACAATTTCAACCCTATAGAACCTACATAACGAGAAGCGCCTGACGAGAAATATCTTGGTGGGCATTGTGGATAGCAACAGGCCTACGAATTTGTGCCTCGACTGGAAAACAAGAGATCATCAATCGGGTCAAATCAATTTTTAACCGCTGATTACCGGCCACATCATGAAACCGATGCGGCTTCCCTCGTTGATTCATGAAGGGATTGAAGACATCAACGATGTATGCAACATCGATTAGGAATTATGATGCGCTTGACATTCTTCGCGAATTCAGTGCTGCGATACAAGAAGAGTGAGTTGAATCTCGTTCATGGAACCCAAATTTTTCTGGCTTTTTGACTAAAATCGCGGGGTAAAATCCCATAACACTCAAGATTGCACTATATTTGTTACGATTGTTTTGCAGTTTGCCTAATAACCGATTGCGGCATTTGGGAGTCTGCACAAACATTTCTCGCTCGTGCTTCGGTATGATGGATGGCGCAATCTACAATTTTTATTAGACTTCCCACCAACTCTTACATGAAATCTGACGGAGGATCTCGTTGGTGACCAAGAACGATTCCAAACTTTGTACGCAAGTACACGAGCCCATACTCAGCTCTACCATCTCGATTTATTCACCACAGTACACGATGACACTGGACAGCAGTCACTGAGAACTGTTTCTGTTTGTCCCGAACATAATGCATTGCAATAAGGAATTATGTACGCAGACGCGGACCTAGTTACATTATTACGCTAGATATTGTCAGGATCACTTCGACCATTTAACTCAATCCAACATCTGACACCCTGCACTGGGAGACTCTGACGATAAAACTTTACATTATAGTTCGGTCGGACATTAAATGTACATGATGACGAGCGCGTGCACATGTGAGACCAAGTTACGCGGACTTCGATAGTGACATTACCGTTGATGACAAAGAAAACGCTCCTTTGACCATTTATTTTACTCACAGTGACACATTCAAGCAAGTGCTTTCTAGGCGTCATCATGCGGGACGAACGTTTGCAGGTGGGTACCTCTCCAAACCACATAGATTGTCGATGCTGAATTGTTACAAAGAAAATATCTTTAATAGTATACCGTGCCTGATAATACCAAGAAGTTTGCCCTCCAAGCGGATTTACTTGAATTGGCAAAACGGGTTTACGTTGGTGTAGACCGGGCGAGCTTGTGATTTTTCAAGATCAAACTGGAAAACTGCAAGCTCATAGACGATGCTGTTGCAATGGCGAAATAATAAGTGGATGTAAAGGCCGTCCAGGTATTGTCGGCCATGCTCTCACTAAAACGGGAAGTAATTTAGTGGAGCCAAGTTCGAAGAATACTAACATGTGCTACAGGGAAGAAAAACTGACGTCTTTGTTAAATGGCAAATATGTTTTCCTTTGAAAATGACCTAAATAGACAAAAGGTCACATTTTAATGTTCTCGCGAGTCCGGATCATACTTGTTAATCTTAAAAGGAACTAAAAAATCAGTGGGGTAGATTATCTATGTTGATAAATTATATCCTGCTCATTGTTGTTTTATCTCCAGCAACATTTATTGACAAAATGGGGGATGGTTTAAAACTTTTCACATGCACATTATCAACATCAGCAGACGTCGGAGATGAAATTTAATTTGAACGACTCAACATCAATCCAAACGGATACATAACGGTATTTGGCATTTGTGTTTAATATTTATCAGCTCATAGACATAGTGGATCTTAGACACGCGATGACATATTTGCGGATGTCAATTGACTGAGTGTTGGATAGGCTGACAACAGATGCTAATATCGACACCAATTATGACCCACTCATCGCTAAATTTCGGCGCTAAAATGGGCCTGATATATATAATCGGGAACAGGAAAAGAGAAATCTACCGTTGAAACAATTCTAATTTAACGACACCAAATATACACCAGTTTGGAATCATCACTCGAGAACAAGGAAACGCCCCGTCACTGAACTTGCCGTTGTGCATGAAATCTCCCAGAGATTGGTAGATTTTGGAGTGTATGTTTTATCATAGGCGTAAGTTTTGAACCCTCATTTGTCTGGATGACTTGAATATACTTATTGGAAATTCTCCCATGTTTACATACGTTTATTCTTTGACAAATTCATTACCTATGTATTCGTCTGTGCGTCTTTTATTTTATTTTTTTGGTATGATTTCTCTCCAAATCTGACCATCTATTTGCCCTTGTATATGCATGTCCATTCATACGTTTATTCGTCTGTCTCAAAATACATCAGTTCTTTCATTTGTCTATGCCTCTGTCTCTCTGCTTCAGCCATCTGTTTGGCAATTGTCCATCTGTCTGTTCGCTCATTTCTGATCCGTTCATTTGTCGTTTCATCTCTTTGTCTATTCGCCCGTTCGACCAATTTGTAATCATTCATTGTTGTGTTTGTATCTGCCAATTAAACCAACCTTCAGTTGTTCTCGTTCAAATATTGACCGTTATGCAATCTTTAAATGCTTGTATCCTTAAACAGGAGATATATTCCAAATGTAATACACCAAGAAAGTTTTCTTTCTTTTCATAGCTCTACCTCCTGTTTTGCACTTTAGAGGAATATTGATAAACTTTTATTCCAATGAAGCAAATTACAACTGGAAGCTCTAAGGAAAAGTAGCGTTGTTATTCTTCAACGTGCACACACATGGTTACCTAGATACATGAACAGTTCATATATTCAGCAATGGCATATTTGGAAATATTTGGGAATGCTTGCCATTTGCAAAATAATAATACAAATACACTGTTTTATTGATGTCTTGATTGTGTCGCACTGGCCCAAACATCTCTGCACAGCTCAGCCTGGTAATATTAATTAGTGATATTTACAGTTTAAGAAATGGAAAAACCAAGGAATTAACTTTCTTTAAAATCAAACCCAACCTAATTCTGAAACTGTAGAATACCACCTTTGACTGACTGAGAACTTGCGAATGTCCTACCCGTAAAGCTACAGTAAGAAAGAGTAACTACTAAAGTGACAAGGGATTTGCTAAAAAATAAACTTGTTTATTGCCTATATCAATCTCTCACACAAGCACACACATATTTAACTTCAAATACATATTAGTATGTAACCGTAATTTCCAGTAATGCACACAACTTACGTTGATAATTATATTAAAAAGGAATTAGATTATTTGAATGAACCAATGTTTCTATGAAGGTCGATATGTACAGGTACACCGCCGATTTTCCGGCACCCTTGGTTCCAAAGCCTTGCCGGATTAACAGTTTTGCTCGACCAACCGAGGTCACGTAATAATAATTCAACAACACAGGTATAAATGAAACGGATTTATTAATCACAGTACTGTTCTTTCTAGCAATGTTGCTGTACTACCACTTTCAAAGTGGCAAATGTCAGAAATTTCCTAGAACTGTAGAGTTAATCACAAAGGTCTGGAAGTTGAGGGCTGTCAGGATTATTGTCTGTTACATAGCTGGTTGCTTCACCATGGATTTGTAATGCTGCAGGTGGGATATCCGGGGTACTTGAAGTTGAAGCCACAGGGTTTTCAGATTTACTGCTCTGATACACGTTCTTCTTGGCTATATTTTTAAACATTTCATCCAAGCGAAGTTGTTTCATGTGTTTTGACCTTTCCTTGTGTACCTTTTCATGCATCAAATAACAATTCATTAAATTTTGTTCCGTCACGAAGGTACGTTGCTCTAGCCCTTTGATTAATTCACCCGACAACTCAATTAACTTGTCAATAGTAAGTCTTTCAGCTACATCTGTTTCATATTCATCACTGTTATCTTCATCTTTTTCGTTGTTTTTATCAGGATTCAGAACAATGTCTATAATTTCAGAATCAGTATGGCGATAAACAACAGGTATTTCTTTCGTCGACATTCATCCACTCGGCCAGATTTTCTTCATTATGCTTACTTGCTATATCCTTGGCAATAGGTCCTGTAACACATTTTGCATAATCAAGCAACTCACGAACAACTTCTTCCTCCGTTGCTGCATTAAATCCAGTGAAATCATTGTCAACACTTTCATCAGGTGAATTTTTAAACATCAAGGCAGGCCACAACTTATGCCAGCCTTTCTTTAGTGTTGACGCTTGCACCTTCTCCCAGCCACGAGCAATAAACCATAGGACGTCTTTCATGTTGAATTCTGTAACAAATGTCTGTACAGACTTTCCAGCATTAACCACATCTAACATACGTTGCATGAAAAGTGAGCGATACTTAGCCTTCATATATCGCAGTATTCCTTGGTCTTGAGGTTGGGTAAGTGACGTACAGTTTGGGGGTAAATACACTGTATAAACATTTTTCTTGCACAGGAGTTCAGCTTTAGGGTGAGCTGAACAGTTGTCCACAATAAGTATCATTTTGCAGTCTTCCGGCAGGCCTACAGATGTATAGTGTGCCCCGGCGTCAGGCACTAAAAAATTTTCAAACCATTCTAACATAATCATGGTGGTAATCCAATCATTTTTAGCAGCACGGTATGTTACTGGGAAAATTTTAACGCCTTTCAAGGCCTTAGGGCATTTACTTTTTCCTATCACGAGTGGTTTACATCTGTGCGTGCCTGCTGCGTTGGAGCATCATAAAATGGTAACTCTGTCCTTAGAATGTTTGAATCTTGCGAGCCCTTCTTCGTCCTCCGTTGTTAGCGTCCTTGTAGGAGTGCATCGCCAATATAATGCAGCTTCATCTGCATGATACACCTGCTCAGGACTGAGGTGCTTATCAACTACAAGCTTATGAAATCCGTCCACATACTGGACAGCTCCTTCTTGGTCTGCGGACCGTTTTTCTCCACACACTTTATGCATGGAAATTCCATGACGCTTCCTGAACCTTTGAAGCCATCCTTCACTTTTGTCACACTCACGTTCTAATTTAAGTTCTTTATAAAAGAACTGAGCCTGATCCATTACCATCCTACCCGACAAGTCCACTCCGTCACTCCGACGTTGACAAGACCATTCCATCATCACTCAGTCATGCTCAGTACTCTTGCCATCTGTCATAGTTTTTATAATGTTAATTTGCTTGTTGGAATCAATGTCTGAATAACATTTCAACTTTTTGTCCCTCTGCTTCTTTATGTCGTAAACAGTTGATGAACCAATACCATATGTGTCACGCAGCTTTCGCACGGAAACGCCACAGTCCAGTTTTTACAACAGTTCTACTTTATCTTGTATCGATATTGACTGGTGTTTACGCTTGGCACCACCACTGACACTTGCATCTTTCTTAGAAGCCATAGCTAAGGTTAACTGTAACTAAAATGAGCAAAGAATCGTACAAAATACAAATATCACCACCAACAATTGCAGTGTAAAAAATCCAAGTGAGTGCGCGCCCAGTAAACGAAATTGGCCGTGTCGGGAATTTCAAGTGCCCTCTCGTAAAATTTTGTCCGGACTAAAAGAGGTGCCGGACCATCCGTTGCCGGAAAATCGGTGGTGTACGTGTATTACTGTCTTTGTTTTTCTGTGAAAGTAATATCAATCACCTTCTCTCATCTCGTAATATTAACACTACATTACTAAAAATAATCGTTGGTATAAATTGATTAATTTTCATCAAGCAAACAAATTCTCAGCAATACAACTGAGTACAGGCTATGCCTGATTCAAAAGGCTCTATTGGAAAAAGGAAAAATATATTTGCCATATTTAATACAGGTTTATAATATTGTAGCCAATGAGAAGCAAATATAACAATATGACAAATGTAAACATAAAATTGAGCATTAACTTCTTCCTCTTGCGCGTTTATATATATATATATATATATATATATATATATATATATATGTGTGTGTGTGTGTGTGTGTGTGTGTGTGTGTGTGTGTCGTACTACACAAACAAAAAACGTTACTCATGTATCTCGAACGTTGATGCACGTAATTTAATGTTTAACGCTCTATGCGACGTTGTCATCATTTTGCATTAAAAACATAATAAGGACTAATGCCCATGGTACAAATGGATGTTCTATGGATACCATTTAGTAGATACATCTGGACTAAATATAATTACAAACGGAAAAGGGACAGTTCATTGGCAAAAGTGTAACTAGTCCTTTCTTGAAACGAACAAATTGATCAATGACCTTACACTTGCAGTGAATTTTGTTCCCAAAAGTATGGTTTAATGAGAATCTACCAGCTACAAGAATGTATATTTAGCACTTAATTTGCTCTGTGACGTTCAGACTGTAACACAGAAAATATACTGAAATCATATTCCGAATACTGCTAATTTTATTAAAGGATGAAGGATTTTAAAATAATAGATTTGAATCACCGACTATTTACATAAAACTGCACGAAATACAGGTATCCGTATTTGCTTTCTGATAAGACTATAAAATACAGGTATCCGTATTTGCTTTCTGATAAGACTATAAAATACAGGTATCCGTATTTGCTTTCTGATAAGACTATAAAATACAGGTATCCGTATTTGCTTTCTGATAAGACTATAAAATACAGGTATCCGTATCTGCTTTCTGATAAGACTATAAAATACAGGTATCCGTATCTGTTTTCTGATAAGACTATAAAATACAGGTATCCGTATCTGCTTTCTGATAAGACTATGAAATACAGGGATCCGTATTTGCTTTCTGATAAGACTATAAAATACAGGTATCCTTATCTGCTTTCTGATAAGACTCTAAAATACAGGTATCCGTATCTGCTTTCTGATAAGACTGTAAAATACAGGTATCCGTATTTGCTTTCTGATAAGACTATAAAATACAGGTATCCGTATCTGATAAGACTATAAAATACAGGTATCCGTATCTGATAAGACTATAAAATACAGGTATCCGTATTTGCTTTCTGATAAGACTATAAAATGCAGGTATCCCTATCTGCTTTCTGATAAGACTATAAAATACAGGTATCCGTATCTGCTTTCTGATAAGACTATTAAAATACAGGTATCCGTATCTGATAAGATTATAAAATACAGGTATCCGTATCTGATAAGACTATAAAATACAGGTATCCGTATCTGCTTTCTGATAAGACTATAAAATTCTTCCTGCTGACTTATGAAATTGTTCTATTTTTAGTATTATTTAAGTCCGATATTATGTAACTCTTAATACGTCATGTCAATTCTTTACCTTGCTTTTTTTTTTCTTTTTGGCAATATAGAAATCAAAATTACTAGATGTACGTTGTATCTAACGTACACTTTAAATCATCACTCAATATATACAAAGCTGCATGTTTCGTGGGAAATTTTTTTTCAGCCGTTTTTAATGGCTAAAGAAATACAAAGATTCCTTGGACTGCTATTTCTCGTCTTTCTCCGCCTCACTTCGCCGTTCATTTAATAACTGTGTATGAAATATAGCGTTACGATGTCATTAAATGGTTTCAAATGTTATGACACGGGGATAGTAATATATCCAATGACATGCGCAGACTTCATAGGTGTATATGTGGTTATATGATGCGTATGTTGACGATTTTCTAGTTGTGACTGCAGAGGATTGTAGAAAGAAGCAGGAAGATGCCGTGGAACATGACTGCGTAAGATTGGTTTAGAAAGTATATGAATGGTTTACATGTAAAAATTCCCAAATATTGCAACATACTAATACTTAGTCAGCTATACGATAAATTATAACAAAGTATGCAGATACTGGTCGTCTCCATTAACGCTATCGAATGTCAATGAAATTCCATAAAGAGCACTTGCACTCCCTTAGCAGTAAGAATTGAAAGTTGCAAAGAATAGTTGCTAAGGTATGGGGATACAGAATGATAGCAAAGCTCATATGTTTAAAAATACTCATTTTACTAACTTCCAAGAAGAAAAATAGAAATATTTATCAGTGTAGTAGCTATTAAAATAACCATCAATATCAGTCTAAAATTGTAGGCATTACTCCACGAGGACACTCCACCTAAATTCAACATATTTCCTCGTTCAGTACTCTTATTAATTTGCACGATTGCCTTTACGTCTTCTCCAGAGAAAAACTTGAATTTTGTGTACGATTATAATTTCCACTTCCATTGTCAGTGCGTCCCATTTCGTGCGTACACATCCAACGCATTGCCTCTTCTATGCAACCATAAAATAATACATCACACCATTGATAAACTATAAGCCAGCAACCAAGCGACATATGAACATATATAAGCGCGTCAATTAACGAATATTCCGTACAGGCGCAGTTTATCACTAGAATCTATATACCATCTGTAATTGCGCCCACGATTGAATGTGTTGTGGTATCAGCGACTTCTTAAGCAATCACACCTCTTTAAGGGGGCCCCTAGTGGCCGAGTGGTCTAAAGCGCTCACCGTTACGGATCACTGCCATCTCACCTCTGTCTGCGTGGGTTCCAGTCTCGGGATCGGCCCAAGCAAGCGACGGGGAGCAAAGGTTTTGCGTGATTGCTAAATAAATCTCGTGAGTTTTATTCACTGAGTGGATTATACATATTTCACTGGATTGCAAATATTGGAAGTGTAAGATCCCACAGGTATAGGTATAGGTATAAAATTAGAATTATTATTAGAATTATTATTACAATTTTTGGACATTTGTTTTATTTGAATTGTGCAAAATTTAGGATTTTGCACATTTTTCGTGTTTTTTCTTGCCTAAATTGCATTTACACAGTGGGCAATCCTTGGAGCGCAAAGATGGCCACTGCGATGGGTAGCAAAACTCAAGGGGGAAAGATTAACAGCTATTTCCCGACTGAACTGAAAATGACAACGCAGGGAAGACTACTCTTGGCATATCGTAAGCCGGGATGCCAGGTGATAGATCTGACCAACTTTACTAAAGTGAAAAGGCCGCGACCGGCGGAACTATTGCAATGTTTGGTAGCAAGTGGCGTCAAGCCGGAAAACATTCAAGGACTGCAAAATGGAGGGAGGGGACTTTATTTCCTCTTCCCCAAGGGAAATAATCCCCTATACAAAAATGGACAAACTATGGAGATAAAGGGGAAAGAAGTGAAAATATACAGTCCACCACCGCTGATCAAAAAACTGCGTGAGAAATCAGTAGAAATGCACATTTCGTGGCTACCGTTAGATGAGCCAACTATGGAGCTGCTAGAAAAGCTGGAACGAAAATTAGGGGTGAAGCCAATACGACAACAAATGGCAACGTACTGGGGATTCCCAAAAGTTCTGACCGGAGGAAGAATAATCACTCTATCAGAGACAGAAGCAAGAAAAGTGCCTGCCAACTTTTATGTGTTGGATTTCTTAGTCAAGACGTGGTACAAGGGGTGCCAACATGTTCGTGAATGCTTTAAATGTGGAAACGTAGGATATCTCCAGAGGGATTGCCAGTTCCAAGCAACAATACAAAATAATACACAGAATAATACACAGAAATCTTATGCGGCAATCGTAGCCAGCAAGAAACTACAAGAAGAAGTAGCAAACGACATCCCAGAACCGATAGAAACGGAAAATACGGAAAAAAGTGACATGCAGCCAATAACCAGCCAAGACATTAGTGAAGAGATAGTACC
>JAECUM010056926.1:0-37925 GCA_016617855.1 Megalonaias nervosa | reverse complement strand
TATATATGTATTCAAGTTTCAAACAATTTGAGAATTTTTCAAACACGCATTTATTGAAATACACATGCATAAGCATGTATTCAAGTACCTACATCAAGAGAGACTTGTTACTTACCGTCATTAGCATCTCTATGAACCATAACTTTCATCTCCCTCCATGCTTCATTGACGTTCTGTCTTTTTTGAAATTGTAATGAGCGCTCTAGACGGTACAACTGGTTTTGGAGTTTTGTATTTTCTATATGAAATAAGCAAAATGACGTAATGTATCATGGCAACGAAGAATGTCAAATTAGTGATTATTTATCATTCGACGACTGTCTGAAACTAAAACCAGGTAGCGTTTCTACTGGTCTACAAAAACAATCTTTCTGAGTATACACCATAAGAAATCTTTGGGTGAAACACCCATGTTGATATCACCTTGTGTTTGTTAGCAGTGATAACACGATTTTGAAAATGGCTGCTATCATGGTATCCATATTGACTATCAGATCGGTATCTTTTTTCTGTTTCATTTCGTACCAATTAGACACCGTACAGTGTTTTAAGGAAAATCCTATGTTGATATGACAATTTACTCAGAAATATTAGCGACATTAATACTGTCAAGATGGCCACTAAGGTGGCCATATAGTATGTCCGAGCGACAGGATTTTCATTTGAAACCAACTATACATAATCATAAATTTGTTTTGAGAAAACACCATGTCAATATCACTTTCCCTTAAGGAAGAGTAGCAATAACAAGCATTTTAAGATCTCCGTTGTGGTGGTCATATTGAACGTCCGACCTGCAACATTTTCATTTAGGACCATCTAGGCCATGCAATAAATATAGGTAAAGTGTCATGGCAATCCTTGAAATAGTTTAGGAGTAGTGGCGACAACACATTTTTGCTAACGGATGGAAAAGCACACGAGGGACAACATGCCACCCCATAATCTCCACTAATCTATTACTAGCGTTATGTAAGTTTATAATGTGTCTTTTACCTTTGGTTTGTGCCTTGTTTATTCCATATGATCTTTAAAAAAGGTGTTGATAAGTTTTATAATCAGTCAAAATAATGAACCTGCTAACAAGCTGAGGCTGATTTAGAATTGGATTGTATCAGGTGACTTCTGTTGCGACGTGGGGTATTGTGGCATGGGTCACTTAAGAGGAATTGCGACATGAATCGAGTAGAAAAATATTGCGATGTTGAGCTGTATGGATGTTTGTAAGGACTTAGGGGTGGACAATTAAGTCATTCTTATTTGTTATGTTCTTGTCTTAATATCAGTCTGCAGATGTGTTTAATGATGCGTTCAGATAAAATTGGAGAGGAAACATTTTTGGGGATTATTCATTAAAATTACAAAGTGCTTATTGACTCCACACTAAAACATCACTCTGCGATTATGGTGAATTTATTCAAAGTAGTTTTGCTACTGAAATATATCAAAACTGTTGGCACATCCGCACAATCAAGGACTTGGAATTCATTCGAAATACTCGTTTTATTTTGGATATATGTAGAAAGCTTGAGGAATAGTTTGGATTTAATTCATAATGCTGTAAATTCCTCATAAAGTTTGATTTTATAACTTACGGAATTAGATTATTCGTTACGTTTTACACAACTTGTTTTTTTTCGTTTCCTGTTACTTAGTTTAAAACCATTTAGTCGTAATACTAGAAGAGCTACAAATCGATGGATTCATGAATTTTGACCCAACACACGACAAAGAAGCAGTGCTTCAAGTCAGAGAGCTATTCACTAACGATACCAAGATAAAAGCTATTTGTTAAATACAGCCTTAGCTATCAGAAAAATATTTATTTAAAATATGACTCCACAAATACAGAGGGAGTAGAACAACCGTTGACACATACCTTGAATATTCACGTTCGCGCGTTTGAAAGTTCAATCGCAGACTACGTACATATATACATATAACATTCCATATCTAGTTTGTCTAGTACCAAATTAGACAGGTTGTCATATATTTTCAATTTACGAGTTCCTAACTTCGTTAACGTAAGACCTGTTCAACAAAGTAACCAATGATATATCGTGATGTTTAACCATACGTACAGTTCATCTGTAGGATACAAGATTGAGATTTAAATCTCAGTCTCAGAAATGTGGTTGCTTTAGAATGCTCAGTGAGATTTGGATAGCATATACAAACAAAACTTAATTCTGCATGAAGCACACTGGAGTAAACAGCATGTTGCACGGGTAGCTAAACGTATAAGTCTTTGGCTCATTTGAGCAAAGAAAGCTCAACGTTTAATACACCAAACAGTTTAGGGTGTTCACTAATACAGGCCTTACAAGTCCCTAATTGAATTGATTGCTTCTTTTTCTTGGAGATATATCACCTAAATATAAAATATTTATTTGAAATATGGATCTTTGATGTATTTGTTTTATCTGATAATTTGCCCAGAAACCTTAGTATAATAATCAGAAAAACATAATGACAAAAACATATACCTTTTCTTAAAGCATGTAGATCTGCTGTTATATGGTTATGAGAATCGAACATGCCCTTGAAACTACCGGAATCCAAATTAACGTTGTTCACTATTTGAAGCCTCTGGTTCATGTTTCTCTCGAGCAAATCTTGATCTGAAAGTAAACATAGTTTAATGCAAAACAATCATATAACGATGCACAGGGAGGCTTTTCGGGGAAACAAACTACTATGTCACAACCACGGGCATGTTTGAGGGTTTCCAAAACTAAAAACATTTTGTCTGTGTGGAATTGAACCCAGTTGGCTACTTGTTTAGCGAAACTATCGGTCTGAAAGCAGCCAATGCAACGGCCATTGATTGAACATATATCTATAAAGGAAGATGGTTTAAAAAACAGACACACATGTAAGTGAATGTCGCTTTTATAGGTCTAATTGGTGATAGTTTTCATGTTGAAATAAGTTGACTAATAGACACAATTTCTTCTTCTGTCAGCCATAAATCTCGAGATGACTAGCACGTTTCAGTGATATTAAAACTTATTATATATTTCAAAGCGAGGTGTTGAAATATATCAGTGTGACAAAAATGATATCGCCACATCGGCAATACCACCTTTATCGCCACAGTGGCCATATCACTTTTACAACGACTTTTTTTACTCATTTAGTAAATGTATCTGCCCTTATGTATTTTATTCAAACCTGCATTTCCTTATTTTGGCATTTCATTTTCTTCTAATTCTGCCGCTTCTCTTCTCTCCTCATCCAAACTGGATGAACAGATCTTATAATGTTTCAGCGGTAGACTCTCTAGTATACATCTATGCAATCAATGAGGTGTCACAAAGAAATGCCTAGGAAACGAACTCCAAACAGCAGAAAGATTGTATACTTTAAGTACTAACTTTTTATAATTAGTTTTCTGCATGAATTGTTAAAACTGTCAGTGACTGGACTTACATGACCTGTTATTACGTGTTACTCGTAAGGTATGCTGTTGTGCTCTAGGACAAACAGTAAACAATTTTAAGAGAACAATTTCGTGTTTAAATGGCCTAAAACACTTGTTAAAATAGCAATTTTAACTTGCGTCACTGTCGTGTTTGGTTATTTAGTGCCGAAGCAATTGGAGCAAAGTGCCTTGCCCAAGACACAAAACTGTAGCTGATTCAGGCTGGTTAGATGTTATCATTCGAACCCTCACCCTTTAGGTCATTAGTCCGGCACGCTAACGGCTGAGCCACCACGGCTCTTATATTGTGACTGAAAACGTTGGATAGATTGGACGATGATTAGTGTTAATTGTAAGCAAAGTTAAGCGACAAGCAAAAATTGGATACAGCATCTGCTACCTATCCAGACTGCAAAATTGCCACGGCCGCACACAAAATGATGTTTGAATGTAGAAATCAACAAAATAGGGAACGGAAAGCCTTACAAGGAAACTCAAAATCATCAATATCATATGCTGAAAGATGTTTTGCCGAGGTCTCTCAGATACAACCGCCCTGTAATAAATCTGCATTACCTAATTAAATGCTTTAATCCACGCAAGAAGTTTGCTAAAAACAATAAAACAAATTCGTACAAATACAGTCATTTTTTTGACCAGAGACAACGCTAAAAACATATGTACAAGGAACACTTGTAAAATGCCGTTGTCCCGAAATTATTGTAAAATTTAGGAACATTTACATCGATGAATAATACTGCAGTTAATTGCACTGGTACAGAATGGAGAAAACCCAAATTGACTTTCTGTTTTGCTTTTAAAAATATATAATTAGCAGAAACTCGCCATTTCTGAGTAGATATATGGAATTATTCCACTCGTAAAATCGAAACAGTTTGCATTGTCGCTCATGACAATACAACGTATCCACTTCACTCCTAAAAATATGTCTCTACATACGCTCCAGAAAATAGATATCCTCTTTTATCTAGGAAATAAACCTCGTTATAAACAACATAAAATTCCTCTAAATTGCAACACTTATAAACAAATTTGGAAAAATTGCCTAGTTACTGATAGTATACTACTAGCTGTACATACCAAATACATAAAAGGCCTTGAGATGAGCACGATTTCCTACACACATCAAACATATGCAAAACTTTGAAATAACACGATTTCTAGCACGCATCAAACACATGCAAGACAAATGAAAGGAGTACTATTTCCTGTATTTAGCAAATACATACAAGGCCTTGAAAAGGCTTGATTTCGTGTATCCACCAAACACAAACAAGACCTTGAAATGATCACTATTTATTGCATGCATTAAACATATTCAAAGCTTTGAAATGAACACGATTTTCTGCATGCACCAAACACATTTAAGGCCAAAGCCAAGTACGTACAAATGTCATTTAAATTTACACATATTAAGTAACAAAAGCACATTGCATAATGTAAAAAGCATAAAAGTGCACTACAGTACTTCAAAGCTATTTTTATAATCATCTTTTTGTACCTTTTTTAAACCATAGATTTTGATTGTGGAGTATTGCAGATAATTATTAATCCTGCAATTGCATTGCCGAACGTTATAAAATGCGTTCTACATAATAACCATTCCCAATTTTAGAGTTTGATTTTTGTTCACGGAGTTTTAATTAACTTTGTCTTTAACGTCAATCTTTCCGACAATATATATATATATATATATATATATATATATATATATATATATATATATATATATATATATATATATATCTGTGTGTATGTGTGTGTACGTTTGAAACAATAATTTTCCTTAGCAGTTCGTAGCTACTTATGAAACGACAGGAGTTTCAATTGAAGGTACAGTCAAGGACCAGTAGCATAGAATTAATACAATGAGTACTATATTTAATAAAAGTATACTAAACGTCCTTTACAGCCTTTACAGCCTTCTGGAAGTTAAGCCTATTTTAATCCGCGTTAGAACTGTTTGATTATAGACTATAAATATCGTGCAATATCAAATGAATTATCTTTTTAGTTTTTTTAAGTTAAAACCATAATTGCCCCAAAGTCAAGTCTGAAACCCTATATGAAAGGGTTTATTCATAAAACAAACCTGTCGACTCAGATACACCTTTAAGGATATGTATTTTCTTTAGGCATTCTTCATCCATGTTTGCAGTGGAACGCATCGTAGCAACTATGGAAACAGCAAAATAAAACATTTAAAATTGTATTTATTAAATTTATAATGTCCTGTATTAGCTATTGTTGAGCTTTCTGAATATTTGTGAATAATTAAGGATTGTTTTGCTTTTCAGATATTGAAATGAAATAAAAATGCTTTATTTGAAATAAATATAACTAATATATTAATCTAATATGTAATGTTGTTACGTATAGTTAATTTGTATTGTCTGCATGGCCTTTGTCCCTGATTGAGGGTCAAGGTTTTGCCGAACTGACTAATGGCACGTTTTGCCTATCTGACTTTTGTCATGGTTATAAGTGGTGAACAAAATATTTAATAACATTTAAGTTCAAGGCCTAACCTTTCTTATGAGGTTTTGAAATTTTCCGTTCGTTTATTTTCGGAACATTATATTGTGTCTCAGGTCAAGTGAGGTGTGTATATATAGATGTTTGATAAACACAGTTTTCTTCATTCCGGTTTCATATTAATCTTTGTGAGTCTACGATCAGAGTTTAAATTTTTGTTCGGATATATTTCTAAAAGTATGATTTATTTAAATTATTCATTGGATTTACAAAATGCGTTCTGACATCGTGGACTAAACCACTACGTCGCGAGTACCGAGGACTCATTCAAAATGACATTGTAGATTATATTATTGTTGTACAGCAGGACATTCAAGTCTAATGGGATTCATTGGGAACATTGTATTCTTTTGTCCTTGAGATAGAACATTTAGGATTATTTAGGATTTATTTCACAATACTGCAAGTGTCTTTTGAATTGTCACTCAGTATTGAAGAAAATAAATTCTTTGTTGAATCTTACTTTAATTGTTTGTTTCACGTCTTTCACGTTTCTTATATGGAGAAAGTGTTAACCTTTACAGTACGAAAATATTTAAACATTAACATGGTTATGTTTCCATATTTATTTCAGCAATGATTTTACCATGTGTTTCAACACAAGAAATGCAAACAGCTGTCAAGGAAATTAAAACGACATCATTGATTTGCTGGACTCGAGAGATCCTGCATATGCAATAATATTTTCTCGTTGTTTATTTCATTAACGGAATTATATTGTAAACGCATTTTACAAACTATTTGTATATAATCTGCTGCAAAAGTCTTACACATTTTCTTATACTTAAATGATATGTATATATGAAAGGAATATAGGTAAGTATCTGCTACACATTCAATATTACATTTCTCACACATGCATGCTGTTTTATTGTCTGTCTCATCTGTATATTTACGCAACATAAGCAGACAATAGCTTTCAATAATAAATTTTCCTAAATATGACATAAACTGTTCGTGAATAAGAACTTCAGTTCTTTGAATCGATTAAGTGAAATTCAGTATTAAAACATGTGTTCCTGATGACGCGTGCTATTAGTTGCTTCCCCTGAATCGACGATTGTTCACTGCTACCATTTTAAAAGAGAGTTACAATTCAACAAGAATGGGTGATACTTCGTACACCAATGTATTTCGTACGAACGTAAGAGAAACAAGTAACCTTTTCTTAGTGACATGTCTTTGTCCAATATCAACATGTTTTTGCACCTCACGGTTACCAATGATGCACCGAAGAATCTTAACTATACTGTGTAGGATAAGCTATCAATGAATTCCATCTATTTTGTAAACTATATTTGGTTCTTTGGACTTCAGTGAAATGGTTGAAATAATGAAGTGCTTCTTAGAGTTTCCTGAATGTATACAAACAAAAGACGAATATGTTACATGTTTAACCTTTATGTTAAAAATGGAAACAAAAAATAAAGAACTTACCCAACTTGTGCTTTTTCCACATGTAAAATATAAATGCAATAAGAAAAATACCCATCACAAGCAAAACTGTCATGATTATCACCGGCACAAGGATCACATGATCCTTCTTTTCTGTATCCTTGAGAGTTGGAACTAAATAAACAAAACAAGTTTTATAAATTCCAAGAACTAACATGATCCTTCTTTCCTGTATCCTTGTGACTTGGAACAAAATAAGCATAACAAGTTTTATAAATTCCAAGAGCTATAGTATCATTTGGAAATGAATGGAGAATTCCCTAATACTTAGGATCCTATAAACTGTTAACATTGGCAAATCTATGGAAAAAAATTCAATAATGTATGCTTCATTAGTTACATTGAGAGGTTGTGCTTTTCTATGACTATTCCTAGGACACTGGCTTCAATGAACATACACGCGTATATATTGCTCATTAACAACAAAAATAATAAATAATGGGTTGTCACCATAGTAGTTGGTACTGTTACGTTTTGTATTTTAGAACTGAGCTTTTTACCGATCGTTAAATATGGCATTCTCTATAGTATAGGGATTTAATATACTAGGTCAATATTATTAGTGCTGTTCGTGCCTGTAGAAGAGACAAATCCCACCCCGAATTATTTATATACTCTCCTGCAATTGTAAAACCTATATTAACGTTTGAATTGTTAATATAATTATTTCTAACGCAATTTCGCCATCATTATCATTTAAGGTCTAGTTTGTTGCTTGCTTGCTTGATTCCTGAGGTTTATTTTGCATTGTTTTGTTTTGCGTTGGTTTATTGTGTTTGTTATATAACTGACTGAACTATCAAAATAGGTAATCGCACAGAAAACAAAATTCGGAAACTTTTAACCATATTCCAGAACAGAACGTCCGCAAACAACGCCCTACAGTTATTTAGGGTAGTTTCATAAAGAAATGTGAATTATCCATGATGTACCCTTACACCCTTTCCCTTGTCGACATTTTTGGATCATTTTTCATTTGTTTGGGCTATCGAGAGATTTCATTTACTTTTAACTACTGTTGTTTTCAGTACAAAACCTAGTTACCGTGTTCAATATAGAACTGCATTCTCCTTTGTAGTAGTAATTATGTAACTCCTTGACAATTGGTAATTTAAGAAACGCTGCAAGTGCTTCATTTGATTTATTTAATACATGTATATTCCTATAAAAGGTAATCAGTTTAGTGATCGTCAAGAAATACAGAAACCACATGCAATTATTTTACAGGCAGGTGAAACCACACCTATCAGTTTATATCTTATTATAATGTTCTCAAGTTCAATCAAATCAAAAATAATATAACTCAGTGGAATAGAATATCTTGTATTTATAATTTCGCTAGTCACAAGAGTCTGGCAGGATTTACATAATTTTGTCTCCTCAGATGCAACATTGCACAAATCATGTATCTGATAGGCAATAGGCAACGTTTGCTTATGTTCGTTTGAAACGATATCGTTTGTCTGCTAAGCCGTAACATTGTGCAAATCATGTATCTGATAGGTAACTCTTGCGTATGTTCATCTGAAACGAGATCTGTATGAAAAGTAAGAGACGGTTGTCCTCATCAAGCTGTATCAAATACACATATCCATCTGATAATAAATTAAATATGTTATCACCAAAACAGCAATTGAAAGAAATATTTAGATTTCAAACCCTTTAAACCAGGAAGATCTTCATTCAAATGTATTCCTTTGGTTGTGGAGACAATGGAAGTGGTTGTACAAATCTCACTTTGATTCCCATTATAACAGTTCATTATTGATCTCTGTGGACAGCACAACACTTGTTCAGCTTTCCATGAAGAATTGACTTTCAAGTAACTTTCATTGCCCTGCAACGAAGTATACACCTTGATACACAAAACCTATATATAATGGATGATAAATATTATATATATATATATATATATATATATATATATATATATATATATATATATATATATATATATATATATATATATATATATATATATATATATATTGCTTCATGATGAAATAGAACGCAAGTCATGCTCAATGCTGTCATTATATGTATTACAATTTATAAATGACTTGCAAATTATTAATTTAATTCTTGAACGTTTTAAAGAAACGTGTGCTTAAAATAATGAAAGATCTATTTGCTATGGTACATTGGGTAGCAACCCAAATGCGTAATAGCGGTTTTGGTCATTAAAACAGCAAACATAAGAGTTGCTGCGCTACGTAAAAGTAAATACTGCATAAAATCCAGACATCACACAAATTATATTTAGGATTTTATATTGATTGGTAATTCTTATTTTCTTAACATATTTTAAAACTAATTTTATTTAATTTTATTGAGTGTAACCGTATGTTCGGATGGTATATGCAGCAGTTATTAAATATGAAATGATTGGTGGCAATCTTGTACAAAATTCTAAAGGCTATACCACAGGGGCTGGTATTCCTAAAATTCTCCATTCAGTCAATAACCGTTGTCTTCCGCAAGAATTTACGGAACATGATAGGATATTTCTAGAATGGATTGTAATAGTTGGCTTACACTCTTTTGCTGGTGTTTCTGAAAAATATACAATAAAATGTTAAAGTATTTACAAAATTGAACTGTGGTTAAAAAGTAGAACGCCAGGTTAAGCGATCTGAATTAATTAACAAAATTCCTCCACAGGAAATGTGCCCTAAATAAATACCTGATTGAATCTCTTTTTAAACCAAGAGAGCATAACTACAATCCTAATAATTGTTCACATCTGCAACATCTCTGTACCTGCAGAACAAAAACGACCACAATACTTCTTGCATATGAAGCAGGTTTTTATTATACGAAATTATTAGATAGTTTACCCTGAATTAATTCATTCAAAGGAGAATATCAATACATTTAAGCAAAGGGGATTTTGGCCCAAGTAATAATCGACTTTTTTTCGACATAAATACAAAAACCTAAGATTTATATCCTTTTGTAAAGAAAGGTTTTAAACTCTTATAGATATAATGTTTGGAACCGGTGTTCATATTTACTGTGCTAATATAGTATTATGAGTATCACAGACGCAACCTAAACATCTATTTGTTATTAACATTCATCATTTATGTGTCTGGAATCAGCCAATTTATTGTTTTAAATACATTTTATTGCAAGAATATTATACTGCTATCACGCCAAAGACATTATAATAATTTGTCAATACAAATCATGTAATAAATCATCACAATATCACAAATAACATCATGACGTTCTGCAAAGTAAAGTGTAATACCCATGGTATCCTAACATGTATCAGTGTGATTTCACTGAATTGCACTATTCTTTCACTAAAATATTTACTTTTTTCTTGGGACGAACAGAATCTTATGCTCTGTTCATTTTAGGAAAAAATATTTGTCAAATTCGTTTTGTAATTTCTAGAGTTTGTTCAATAGATATTAATGGTATTCGCCTGATTGTTAATAATAGTATTTCACTGCAGAACATAAGATCCGAAGCATTTGATATCATAATATCATTTCTGAAATTGTATTTTTCTACCAGCCATAAAATTTTGTAGTTGCAATATTATTAGGGCTCTATTGATTGCTTTGGTTATATTTCCCAACGCGTAGACGCTTAAAAAACTGTGCAGGTAAACGTCGGCTCCTTTGACTGACCAAGAAACTAACAAGGCTCAGTCGGAAAATACCTATTTAATAGCATCTGAAGTGCCCGTTTTGTATTATTCCAAAACCATTGCAAAACAGGCTTTTTGTGGACTTATACTGGAATGTGACTTGCTGTAAGCTACCCACTTCCTTTTAAATAAAAAATATAACTTCTTGTACTGGCACATATTGGTCGATTTATCTGCATATTTTCTGTATACTATCGCGTGAACGGATGGTGTATGATCCTTAAAAGGGGAACATTTGTCATTTTGGCTGCAATTAAACTTTATGTGCCCATTCCCCCTCCCTCGACACACACACCAGGGTCCTGACGCTTATCTTTACAGATCACTCACATCTGTCCACATGGGTTCGAGTCTCGGCTCGGCCAAAGTGGTTATTTGAGAAAGTTTGCCAGTAACTCCCCGTGGCTCGGCGGTACTTCCTGTGCTCTTCTTCCACCAAATATACTGGCCGCCTTGTATCGCCAATTATGTGCTGAGAGAAAAATGGCCTTAAGCCCCCTACCTCCCTTATACTGCCTGGTAGGTGTACTGTACTTTATCCAATCTCCCCGCACTTCACCTCTTGCTTAATTACCACTTTATGCCTTTAGTTTAAACATGTAACACGACGTAAAAAATTCTGCAAAAAGTAGACGATTGTTGCAACTAACAAATTTACAGCGCAATGTTTAACTTCCATGTTGACATATTTTATGCTTGTACAAATAAAAAATTCTCTCAAAATAAAGACAACAAAATAATACATATGCGACCACATTTCAGATTTATGTGCAAGTTATGCTTTATTAAAACAGAATCCTAATTTGAGTTCATAATTTCCGCAAAAGGATGAGCATGGAACATAATGTGAAGTGCATTTTTAAAAATACCGTTTTTTGGTTTCAACATCGCAAAACGAAAGGATTCATAGGTGTTCCAATTTGGCCGTTACATTATGACCAGTGTAAACGTGAAAACAATACATACCATAAACAGTTAAAGAAATTGTCTGGACATTTTCGGTTTCTTCCTCAGCTAATTTTGGGTATAAAGTATATTCCCCTGTATCCATCAAGGATACGTTTTTCAAAACAATATCAGTTTTTCTTTTCCGCTCAACTCGTCCATCGTACAAATCTGTCATGTGAAATCCCGTGGACTCTGAATGATAACAAATCAGCGTTGTTTTATTGTAGTACCAATGGAGCTGCCTTACAATATCGTTTTCTCCTTTGGAAAAATTCCATATCAATTCCTTGTCTTGACCTTCATAAGATGAAGTGAACAATGTCTCTGTAGTCCATACAAGTTCTGAATGGACAACGATAAAAAGAATTTGTAAACATTAAATCCTTCCACAACGAGATTATACCAACATGCAATTTTTACAACTGCTGTAGATTTTTTGATACAATTAAATTTACTGTTTGTCCTCTAACTCAGAATATAATTGAAATAGGAGGCAAAATCATGTGCCGTATTAACCAACATTTTCATGTGGATATACAAACATATTAATTAAGTGTTAAATCCAATATGTAACTATAAATAAGGACCTCAATACAACTTCATGGCCTATTCGTGTAATTGAAGATGACCTGCGAGATTTCATTACTAATTTGGAAACCTCTGCTAAGATTGCCTAAACATTTTTGATTGCTAATTTGGAACAACTTGCGCAACTCTAAAATGTTAGGTCGTTTAAAGTTATGATAAAGTTTAACTTCTGTGATCACCATGTAAACATTTAAAAAACTAATGCAAGTAGTAGCCAGTATCATGTGGATATTCTGTGCATGAGACCGTTTTTGTTTTATACGCAGCCTATACCTAGATTCTTGAAAATGTCCTAAATATGTATATAATTAATGCCAAATTTTCATTACAGATTGTGTATGGTTTTGCCACATAAAAATATAATTTACCGAAAAAATCTATGATTAATTTATAACCTGACTGATTGAAAACAATGTAAAATCGAGTTTGTGAGTAGTAAAGTAAGGTAAGGGTTTTGGACCAGGGATTCAACTCCCCTAGTAAAACAATTTTTTGTACCTTTTAAATGATTCCCTAGGGGAGTTGGGTCTCTGGATTAGAGACCCTTATATATATTCTACTGAAATAATGTTGTTATTTTTTAAGTTTAGACAAAATTTCATATTAAACAATGTATCATTAAATATAATGTATCATTATAATCCAATCCGACATGTTGGATTTGATCTGACAAAGAAACAACGTTGTTATTTTTAAAGTTTAGACAAAATTTCATATTAAAGAATGAAATATTATATATAATGTCCTTCTGTCAATCAAAGAGACATGTTGGATTTGATCTGACAAACAAATTTTGTAAGAGATTTAATTCGATTAGGGCAGCCTCATGCTATACTGGTATAAAACCTAAAATAATAAGCGATTGTATTAAAAAAGTTGGTTACCATATATCACCAAAATATGGATCATTATGGTTATTCGCGACTGAAAATGATATGAGAATAATACGTTGGGCAGATGATGTGATGACATTTATTGACAATATGGTTGATATTTTATTTGATAATGATATTTCTAAACTAAAAGATAAAAAATAAACAGCAGGATGACGTTCGGTCTACCATTCCACAAGGTCTGTCAGATAAGCCTAATGAGGTTCTAAGAGTCTCTTTCAGACATACTCCCCGGCGAATTTCTAAATATATGAGACGAAACTTTAGAAACTCAGAGGGCAGTCTATTTTATGTAGGTCTTTTTTTTTGTGGCCAACGGGACTCTTCATTTTTGTTAAGACATTACCCCCAGCGAATTCCTAAATATCCGAAACGAAACTTTAGAAACTCAGAGGGCTGTCTATTCAAAGGCCTTTATTGTGACCAGGCACCTAATGAGGTTTATTTTAGTCTAGCGATGTTTTTTTTGGAATGGCCCTTGTGTGGGGTACCCCTTTAGTGAGGTCACAAGGTCACGAGCTCACGTCATCCTGCTGTTTATTTTTTGGACGGCACAGACGACACAAACACACAACATAAATTTATCCTAGCGGGGGAGCCTTATCTACGTCCAACACATTTCGTACACTTTCCCACTATGGCAACACCCGGGAGTGCAAAAGTGAACCCACCACGTGTTTACATGGTGGGAGAGTGTATTTCGTTTGTTGGATTTCGAGGAAATTCTCCGACCCCCCCCCCATTTTTAAAAAATGGTGAGGGGTAGTCCAGAACCCTACCCGACGATTTCGTCCGTGACGGGAACTGAACTCAGGGCGTCGGTATAAGAATCCAACATTCTTAACACTGAGCTATGAAATTCAGTTATAAGTACATGTCTAAAAAATTATTATATACTTACCGAACAGCATTACATTTTTTTATTTATTTTGAAAACACGAAATTTTTGTATTATATTTTTTGATTCTGAAAACATTATTATAAATAAAACGAAAAATACACGATTTTTGATTTTATATTGTACAGAAAAACTAAATCCTAATGTTGGCTAAACATAGTCTGTATAAGATCGACCGTTTCCAAGGATTACTAACGAGTGGACTGAATGAAATACACAGACGTTATATATACATTACTTAAATGACACTCGCTTACAAGTCGAGGCTAAACTGCAGACAAAAAGATAAAGATCTGATTCTGAAAACATTATTATAAATAAATCGAGAAAAAACATGATTTTTGATTTTATATTGTACAGAAAAAAGAAATCCTAATGTTGCCTGAATTGCGACCACACATTTATCTTTGACAGCTCACTGTATGAAGATCGACCGTTGCCAAGGATACTAATCAGTAAATTGGCTGAATAACTACATATATATATATATATATATATATATATATATATATATATATATATATATATATATATATATATATATATATATATACACACACACACACACACACACATTATAAACAGACTCTGCGAGAAATAATCAATATTTTGTATGAATGGGTTTTTACTTAAATGACATAGCATATATACTCGCTTACAAGTCGAGGCTAAACTGCAGATAAAAAGATAAAGATCTGCCATAGCATTATGCGCCTGCAGATCAGAGTTTATCTTGTTTGTTTTACTGATTACTTTTAGCAAAACTGCGCAGACCAAGATCTTCTGGTGCATTATACGACAGCATATTTGAGTCTGTTCAGTTGGACTTAACATATAAGCGAGAATCTACAATTACTATGTTATCTAATGCAAGAGGAAATTGCTAGTCATAATACAGAACTGAACTCTCTCACTAAGACTTTCACCGCCATAATATTTGGCAAATACAGAACTGCTACCAGGATTTGTAGGTCTTAAAATTACCATCAGATTTTAGATACATTTCAATAGCCAAAAAAATATACGAAACAGTGTAAATGCTATGTTTGATTACTACAAAAGATTTTAAACTTAGCTGGAACAGTATTATCTCCCTTTTAAAAACAGATATGGTATACAGAGTTATATTTCTTGACCAACACAATATTTCAACGATTGCTATCAAGTAAAATGTACTGTCATGACTGTACAAATAAAATTTAATTCTACCAGATACTTTACGACGACATTCAAATAGTTCTTTCATTGCTATCTTACTGAGAAGATACTTACTACTTTTTGCAAAAACCTTCGACCTATCTAGGTCTATGTTGATTTTAGTATACTGATTCTGGCTTATCGGATTATGAAAATTGTCATATTTTAGTGCAAGTTCGTCTCGCAAACTTTCGAGATAATTAAAATATTTGCTATCGTCTGATCTGATAAGGGAGAGTTTGATTCTATCAAGTTTACTAAAACAAATACCTGAAATTTCATCGTTAAATTCAAATGATAATTGTTGGTTATTAACCATTATATTTTTTATTTTGCTATTAACTCGATCGACTAATGTTAAATTTTCGAACATTATTTATGATGTTTAGATAAAATTACTTGCATAATGTCCAAGCGCTAGTGTGTTAATTCCGTCCCTGAAATATCTTTTATCATCAAAATTACTTAGTTCCCGTTTTATGATCGTATAAGTTTCAAGTTTATGATGATTTGTTCTTATAACATTTGTTTTGATAAAACTGACACTATTGTTTAGCGCTGCTTTAAAATCATCAAAATTCATCATCTTTTTCACATATCCTTGAGGAATACCTTTTGCTGCTTTTTTGTAAGTTTATTGTCATCTAATATGACAGCATACATTTTGCTCTTTAGTCCAACAAATTCCCTAACTGGCATAAACATAAATTCATCTTTCGTTTTACCAATAACTTTTTTATTCGAATTATCTTGAAATCCACTACATGCTGGATAATCTGATAAATCGAACAAATTTTTATTATTGTAAATATCCTGATAGACATCTTCACATTTTATATTATAAACTAGCGAGTCTGTATCAGCAAATAGCAACTCCGAATCTGGCCATTTCTTTTTGGTAAAATTATAGTGAAAATCGTACATCAGCCACTTTGATATATCAAGTACAGCTGCACCAACATAAATCGGTTTAT
Organism: Megalonaias nervosa; assembly: GCA_016617855.1. Taxonomy (NCBI): domain Eukaryota; kingdom Metazoa; phylum Mollusca; class Bivalvia; order Unionida; family Unionidae; genus Megalonaias; species Megalonaias nervosa. Next base: position 21,331 of record JAECUM010056926.1, on the reverse strand, counting down.
TTAACTTTAAATTTGTCTTTCGTCGTTGTATTGCAACAAGATTTTCATTAAATATTTTCATACTAACAAAACCATCATCGTTAACTAATTTATTTCTGCGACTTATATCATTAACAATTTCGATAGAAACTCTTTTTCTAATGTTTTCCATTGTCTTTGCAAACACCGAGTTGTTTATTAACTTGAAAAAGTTTTTTCTCAAATTCGGTTTTAGCCACAACACGACGTTTTGTATTTAGATCAATGTAATTTGCCATCCACCTCAACTGATTAAACTTTAGCACGCGATGGACTTTTCTCAGAATTAGTCCAGCATCTACTGCTTATTTTAAATTTTTGTAATGCATAACGTAATTTCCTTTATTTAACAAATTTGGAACTAACTTATTAACAATCGAATTTTTTGCTGTTGTCGTTGCTCGTTGTTCAGACGATAGTAAACTATAATTAATCATCATTGACTCTGCACAAAACGGATAATCGTTGTGTAGATCGTGTAACGAACTAGGACAATCTAGATCAACTTCAACAAAATACGAAATATCGGAAAAATCATGATTAATTTTTCTAGGTAAATCTTTTACAGTTTCTTTAAGAAATTGAACTGGTGTTATCCAATGAAATCCACTATGCGGCATTGGTTCTGACATCGCATATTCATACAAATTATTAGAGTCCAGATAAATAATATGATTAGATGAGATTTTTATCATAATTTTTCAGATATTTGTTATTAGCTACTGCATATTTCTTTGTTATAACGCTAATTCCGCCTCTGATACCTTTTTCAATAAAGTTAAACATATTGACATCTGTCAAGAGATCTAATTCTATTTTGCTTGTTTTTAGCATAGCGTCCCAAGACAATCCTGGTGAGGAATGATACCAATAGGGGTCTAGTCCATAATTGCTGTAGCTTACCCGACGAAAACTCTCAAAAACATCTGCTAGCAATAAAACATCTGTTTTCAAATATAAATCGTGATAATCACCAAATGTTTTACAACTATATTCCAAATATCTTGTGCATATTTGTATTCGTCATCTGTGATATTTTCGTTTTTCAGTTGCGAGTAAAATTTATCTTTATCGGGAAGAGAAGTTTCATCAAATCAGCTCCAATCGTCTAGATACTCGTACGGAAAGATACCTTTTCTTGTCAGTAGATTAAATTTATCACCAAAGCAACATTTTAGGTTAGCGAAACTACTGCAACCTTTAACAAGCTCATCTAATGATGCTGCCATAAATTGCAGACTGTCAATAAAACGTAATTTACCGAGCGTCACCGACATATACTTTTCAAAATTATTTGGAATACATTTTATTACGTTATTTAATTTTAGTTTAGCTTTAATATTTTCACCACCAAAAGCTTCTACAATGATATGACTGTCATAGCCACGAAAGTTATGTAAAACTACAGGAATAAAATCTGGAGCATGAAATTTTAAATTGCAACTGTTATGAGCTGCTCCACGATATTGGCCGGTGAAATGACAATGATCTCACACCTTATCACGCACTCCGTTGGAGTCTACCAGTAACTTTTCACAAAGATGACAATTAACTCATCGAAATCGAGTTGTTGTTTAGACGTTATTTTCATCGGAGCTGTTTTAAATAATCTGTTGGAAATTTTATTAACTTGGTTTATTAAATTTTTTAATACCCATACGGCAGGATTTTCACCTCTATATAACTTTATCGGAGTTGAAAATTTATCGTTAGCGCAACAAACTACTTTATAAGCTACTCCGCAAGGAATATGCTGTTGTATTTTTCTAGTACTTGATTTATTGGGATTATTTTCTGCTCCAACCACAGGAACGAGTAGACACTCGAAATCAGCGTAAATAACAAAAAGAATATTTAGTTTATGATCACAATTTTTAAATTCTAATATTTTTTCTTTTTCGCTAGGCATACTATTCTTTGAACGTTGACATAGTATTTGAGATGCTCCTGCAGTCTTCCATCGCTAGAAAAACCTTGTAAACAACGGTAGCAGAAATATCTTTTATTTTTATTTTTACTGAACTGTCTGTCAACTAGGCCGTTAAAGTTTTTTTTATCCAACAATAATGTCCCTGATAAAATAATAAATTTATTGTATCTTGTGTAGCATTTTCTGAGATATATCTCGGGTAAACGTTTTCTCGCTCATCTAATCCGAAAACATTTACTGAGATACTGTTTTGTTTTTCAAACTTTGGTATATGATTTTCTGCTACTGGAAAAGTTATTCCTAAAAAATTTAGTTCGTCTTTGTATGGCAAATACTTTTCAATTCTGCCGGGGTGATCACACTGAGGATGTTTTGCAGGAAGAATAGACCATTGAAAACATTTATCATCATTGTTTTTGACATTTATACAGCATTTTTGGTTTTTAATTTTTTGAGGGAGATCGACGTATAAACTACCGCGAAGTACGTTATATTTTGCTGTGTGAAATAAAACTTCTTTTATCATTTTAAATTTCCAACCAGATCCTGACGAAGTAAATTCATCTAATTTTTTGTTTATTTCTTGATGTATTTCATTAGCGACCATGGCAATGTTTGTTCCAGTTAATATTTTTCTCGATTTTGCTGTTAAATATGGTTCTGAAATTTCGCTGTCAAAACCTTTTGTTTCAAAAATTGCATTAAGTATATCATCAACTGCATGTAACTTTGATAAAATCGTATGATATTGGACTATAAGTTTGATACTTTTATGAGCCGCAACTTCTTCTGATATAACAGGTTGTAAAAGATGAAATAAATTTGTGGAGCTAAAATTTGCTAAAATTTTTTTGATCATCAAGTTTGTAACTATTATCGTAACCAGAAAATGCTGAAGCAATTTTTTCTGATTTGATAATGCTCTTTTTAGCAATATCTCGCAATTTTAACATTATATATAGTAATATTTTATATTTAATTGAATTTTTTAAGATTCCTAATTAGAGATATGAAAAACCTTATAGTATAATGACAGAAATTTTGAGATATATCGATATGACAGCGGAAGACCGAGAAACTTATCATGTACACCAAATGTACAACTTATATGCTGCAAATGCATTAGATTCTGTTATCAATATAGAATCTAAAAAATCTGTTAGCATATCAACACCAGCTGGTATGTTAATTTCAGTAAAAGGCGATAATACAGAAAGAATTAAAATGTTTAGAAAAGATTTTATTTATATTTTGTTTTGCTATGATATTCCAGAAGGACAACGAGTATACAGAGTAAATAGCGCAGTTGCTGATGATAATATTGAAAATTTATCATTAGAAAATGAATTTCAACCTCATCCAGTATTTGATTTATACGAGACAAATGACAAGGGAATTATTAGACATATAAGAGCAAAAAAAGTTATTGGAAGTTTAAAAAGAAATGGATATCTTGGTGTTAATGTACGTGGAACAAAAACTAATTTTGTTCATTATCAATATCATCGTTTTGTGTTTGAAACTTTTAACGGACTAATACTTAATGGTTTAGTTGTTGATCATAAAAATGGTATTAAAACAGATAATCACTTGGAAAACCTAGATTTAGTTACGCCAAAAGAAAACACAAGACGTGGAGCCGGTTTTGATGGTTCTAATTTTAAAAATCCAACCAGACAAATAATTTCAATAAATCTCGAAACTGGAGAAGAAATAAAATTTAAACAAATAGCATCTGCGGCAAAATATCATAAAATGTGTAGCTGATAATGTAATAAAATCAGCAACGTCAATGTTGACATTTGATAGATTTAGTTTTAAATACGATAACTAATGATATTTTCTATATCATTTCGAGTGAGACAGTTATGACTAAATTCCATAGCATCGTCGCGATTAAATCGTAATGTCATCATTTTATTTGTATCGAGTTTTATTTTGTCAGCTGCTGTTAATAAAAATTTGTCAGATTCGCCTAATGTTATCATAACATGAACAAAATAAAAACTATGTCCCAACAAACAATTTCGAATTCCCTGAGCTAATTCTTTGTGATTTAATATATTAACTCTTTGATGATATTTTATTTCTCCGAACATCTTATTATTTATTAATTAGACAAAAGATTATTATAATAATGAACTTAATTGAGAGACTGGCTAAACTATATTCGGGAGATTTTGTTTCAGTTTCAAATTTTACATTAAAAAATATTACTAATGATAGATTCGCTGGTTATAATGAAAATGATATTTTGCATAACTATGACGAAGAAGAAGATGATGTTGTTGTTAGTAAAAAACATTTAAGCAGACCAACAACTGGACGATATGATGTTAAGTACCATATTGCTAAAAAATAATAAAATTTAATTTTACTGTTGCCGAGCATCAAATATTTTGGCAACTTATAAAACCCTTTTTAAATGTAAAAATAACTGGACAACAAAGAAATATAAAATACGATTTTATTTTTGTTTAAATTTTTAATTTAATGCCAGTTGATGACACAAGAAAATTACAATTAATTTCTCTATGTAAACCAGTAAAATGTAAATCTGTACTAATAAAATACGAAGAAATTTATAATAATATTATTCGATCGCAGTCGATGAAATCGTCTTAGTTGGTATCCAGCTATTAAATTTATCGCCATATCCACGCCATTTGACTAAACTTTTATTGCCGCGCTTTTTAATAACTTTCTCAATAACAAATATATCTTGTTCTGCTTTCTGAAGTTCTTGCTCGTAAAAACTGCTAGTTATAGGCTCACCTAATAAATCTTTCAACGAGTATGTAACTGGTATTGTTAAAAGTACTTTATCAACAACAACTACTTCTTCGCTCCAGTTGTGAGTATATCCTTTTTCAAATGTTTTTTCGTCAGAGAAATTCTAACTTTATCACCAACTTTAAATTTATGTCTGCGGTACATGTTTTCGTTTGCTAATATTGGATTTGCAATCGCGTCGTTTGGCTATATTTTACTTTTGCCTAGCGAAATGGATCTGTGTTTCGTGCTATTATAATCGTCAACAATTTTCTGTAAATTGTCAATATATTTATTCGTATTTTTAGCTGTCAAATACTTGAAGATTTTTTCGTTGAGCGTGCGATTAAATCTTTCAACGATGACGCTTTTCCCCTCATTTCCTGTAACATATTTTTTAATGTTATTTTGTTCTAAAAACTCTTCAAATTTTTTATTAAAAGATTCTGCTCCATGATCAGTCCAGATTCTATTTGGTTTTCTTTCCGTGTTAACAATAATTTGTTTTAGCGCATCAGTCATCGATTTCCCTGTTTTATCTGAAACGGGTATACTAAACGCGTATTTGCTAAAAACATCTACAACATTAAAAAGATATCTCTTTGGAGCGCCATCGGCGCCAACGTTAAACTGAGCTAGATTTGAGATATCAACCAAATCTATAGCCCAGATATCATCAACGGCATTTGCGACAACTTTACGTCGCAGAAACTTTTATTTTTAGGTCTGTGTAGCTCTAAGGCAAGATCATCATATAATTCTTTTCCGAGACCTAATTTATATTTTGCTCCAATAAAACCCTGAACCAGCCTTCGGTCAACACGTTCTCGCATATTTACAGGTTTCATATCACGAAGCTCGTCTAACATTATTTTATCAGCTGTGTTTATTTTCTTCGCTGTCTGGAAGATCAATATCTCTGTAGCAGATATCACGGCGCATTGCTATTGCATCAACTTGATTGTAAGGCTCTTGTCCTGGCAGCGGATTATCGTTTTCGTCAAGTTGTTTATCAAGAGGATTATAAGGTCCAGTATATTTATGGCCTGGCAATGTCCAACCACCTTTTGGTTTCGGCAATTTTCCAATAAATTTATGTATATCTATACCTGTTCCAATTATTTCTCTGTTTTTACATTTCTGACAATATGTAACAATTTTATTTTGCTCGAGACATAAATCTCTATCACAATCGCACTCGCATGTCATTATTTATTTTATAACTGACAATTTTTTCAGATAATATTGTTTCAGTCGTCTACTAAAATAATTTCTGGATAACCCGCTCCGGACAACATTGTTGTTTGCAAAAACATACTTTTTCTTTTTCCACAGATTGCACAAATGCTTTTCAGCTTTATTCTATTATTTTTTGTTTTTTCTGTTTTTTCATCTTTATTTTCTGTTTTAGTTTTACACTTAAGACACTATGTTGACATTGTATATCAGTGAGTTTAGATAAAATTTAATGCAATCTCATCATTAGCGTGAGAAGGTTGTTTGTCAAATCGCAAAATAAGCTTTAAAAAATCTGGATTTTCAGTCATCTGTTTAATAAACATTACGCAATAATATTCACAAGCGGAAGTTCCAACTGGTTGAATTTGATTAGACGAATAATTTATTATTTTCGCAAGAGACTTCGTATCTGGAGATTTTGTCTCTGGAATTCTACTCATATATTTTTTTACTGCGTCACTTGGTGGAATTCCGAATGAGCCAAAATAATTGTTATCAAAAACAGCTACCCAATGTGTGCCAGATCCGTCATTAAAATTTTGTATATTTATAACGCATGAACCTAGCGTCTCTGGAATCGCTATAAGTTCATCTTTAGAATAAACTCCACTGAAATTGTTTACTTTTTTAGTTTGTCAAGCATATCAAAATTACTTAACGCAGACTTTATCTCCTTGTTCCTGGCAACATTAGTCCTCGTCCTACTCTTAACAGATTTGGCAATAGACTTCCCGCCAATCCTGTTAGTAATTGGGCTATTGGAATGAATCCACCTTTTCTCCTCGGTCGAGTCTTTTTTTCCGTCGTTATCTTTCTTTTTGCTGTTTTTCGTCTGGGCATTATATTTATCAGTCACATAAAATTGTTACCATCGACATTCGTAAGAAATATTAAACTAAACGAAAATTTTCTTTATTCCATGACCCTCAACTGCCTTTTTCGTTGCGCCAGACACTGCTCCAGACGCTGCTGCTAATCCTAATGTACCTAACACTGGCAAAATTTTAGGTATTAACGTTTTGGCCATTACAGATAATGCCGGACCGAAGAAACCACCTTGTTTTGACATTGCAGTTATTTGTGCAGCACTTAAATTTAAAACAAAAGGTTTTTTGCGCTCGTATTTATTTACTTATTTTTTGGTTAACATTAATTTTGTTAAAGTACCTAAAACACCTTTGGTGTTAGGGTTGACCTTTAATGAAACCTGCCTCTTCTTTGCAACAGCAGCTGTTAATTTTTTAACTTGACCATCTGTCAAATATATTTCTTTTACAATATATTTTGTCATCTTATTATTAAAGTTACAGATTAAACTTGGACTGACATTTTACCTCCGACAGAGTCAATTGTAACAAATCTATCGCTTAATACCAACGCATATACATAAAATGGTACAGCTGGAGCTTCTTCTAGTGTCCAAGTAATTTCAATATCAGCTGTGCTATCTACAGCTCGCTCGCTATGTTTGCTAACATCAAAATAAAATATCGGATAAAGTGTACGAAATTCCTCTACTGATATCTGAGATCCGTCTCCAACATCTTGATATTCTTGCAGTGCGTCAAGCAGGTACATGTACGGTCGAGTAATATTTTTATTAGCGTCATCTGCAAAATTATATTCTATCGCTCGCTCCGGATATTGCTTTGAATTTATTCTAGCATATATTCGTCTAACATCAGTATTATCAAATATCGCATTATTTTGTTTGTTGGTTATTACGCCGCGCTTGCTGTTGAAATACAACAAATAATTGCCGTGGCTTTTGTTCAGTTGACGTCGTTGTGACTCGCCATGTGTAGTCTGTGGTATTCGGAACTGCTGTTTGACATATTTTATGTTGCTGAAAATAAATTCTATTCGTATGGTTTTGCAGCATATCATTTAATTCCGCCATTTTAGTAATAGACGGAGTTATTCTTGCATCCATAGTGCAAGTTTGTTTATGACAAATTGTACATTATCTCCGCCTGACCTAAACAGGCAGTCGTTTTGTTCTGATCGATTTAAAATAAGCATATGTTTAACTCCACGAAATACTTTCTTATAATCGCAACAAAAGCCAAATATTGTACTTAACGGCAGCATCATTGTAATTTGACGTGATACTGCTGCAAGTGCCTTTCTCTTAACATAACCCTCATTATAAAGTATATTTCTTACAGTAACTAAATTATTAACAAAATTTACCATTGCAACGCCATCCGCAGCTGGATCTGGTGCGGCTATACCAAGATTATTGCAAGCAGCAGTAAGTGAGGTTCTTGTAGCGTCTGCATTAGCGGCTGCATCAGGTGCGGCTATACCAAAATTGGCAGCATTAGCAATAAGAAAACCTCTTACAATTGCAGCATCTGCAGCGGCATCAGTTCCAGGTGCAAAAATTCTTCTCAATAAAAATTCACCAGGTGCAGCTGCCCCAGCTCCAGTGTCTTTAATCCACATCATATTAGTTGCAGTTGATTTGGAGTAATCATCGGAAAACGAAATAATATTTAAGATTGTACTTGCAACTTGCAAGTGATTTGAAATATCTTCGACATTTTGATTGGCCAGCTGATATCGAGCACTTCTAAATAAACACCAACCATCATTTATAAGAGCTACTTCTGCGTTAGCTGCAATTGCGGCAGGTGAGGCAGGTGCGGCAGGTGCTGTTATAATATGACCACGAACTTCCAACATTGCTTTATGAGGAAGTAGAAATACGTCCTCCTCTGTAGTATTAAATGTTCTGTCGCCAGCCTTATTAGGTTCGTTAGAATTTTCATCGAGATATTCAACATATTCAAATTCTGTTACTGTGTCATCTGTGTCATAAGTTACTGCTAAATCGAGATAATTTTTAACAGACATTTTTTTATTTATTAGGTTATACAAAATTTTGAGAGGGAAGCTATTTCGGTGTTGTTACTTTAGATATTATTTTTTGTGTAATTTGTTCTCCTCGTGGTGATAAAAGTTTTTTTGTTGTTGTTATCATTGTGCGTTGAGTTTATTTTGTTGGTGCGATTTCTGAAATAGCTTGTCTGATTGTCAGTATACCGCTTTGCGGTGCGCCTTTTATTTTATCAGCTATTTTTTGGTCCAACAGCAGTTCCAGCTGCAGATGCAGCTCCAGTTGCAAAAGCTTTTGACGCGTCAAGTGCAATTGGTGCAACTTTATGAGCTATTCCTGGAGCATTTTCTATAATTTTAGTAAATATATTTCCCAAAAATCCTCCTACTATTTTTCTTAGATAAACTTTTTTCTCTGTTTCATTATATCTGAGGTTGCATAATTTTATTACCAAATCATTTTAGAAAATATGTTTACTATTGTTCGCGTAAGTGTAAATAATTAGTAACAATTTCATTGTTAAAATCTAACTGTCTTCCAGACTAATCTGTCAACTGCATATTTACTTCTGTTATTTGACTTTCAACGTTTAACGGATAATAAATAACCTGACGTGGACTAATTTGCAAAAGAGATCCTGGTGGAACGTCTGGTGAAAAACTATATATCGTTTGTCCTTTACTACCATTAGCTGAAGAAGATCCAGATGCGATAGAACAATTTACCAATATTGCGTTTACATCAGTTATATTCACTGGAAATTTACCGTCATATGTAACAACATTTTCAGCAACAGCAGAATATATAAAATAATCAAATCCTATCAGTGGTGCGATACGTTTTGGTCTGTCTAGATAAACAAATATCATTTTAGCGCGTAACGTATTATAATTTGGTGTAAGCTCAAAATTATCAGCTTTACCTCCATTTTTTGTTATAAGTTCTTTTATTATTTTATTTAGATCAGTGATATTATAAGCTCCTTGTGGAATGTTAAATGTTTTCCATGTGGTAAATGGACGATCTATACTAGGAGTAGTAAATTCAAATTCGTCATTTACTCCAGTTTTTACATTAGCTGTAGAATTCCAACAAGTGCATGAAATTAGTCCAATTTCATATTGTTTCTCACGATCTAGTTCTATTGGCGGAATATACTTTACATAAAAATTTGCGCTATCTTTATCAGATTGGCTAGAGTCTAGTAATAATGTTGCTGACATTTAATATTATATTTTTATAAAATTAAATCGCTGCAATTAAATCACGATGTAAAGTTTCGTATTCGTCAGATGTTAATAAATTTTCCGATCTCAAATTATCAAGTATGTCAATAATTTCATTGTCAATTTCAGCACCAACATTTCCAGCTTCTTTTGATGATATCAATAGCATTAATCTGCCAATCATTTCAGTAACTGATGAAAATATTGTAACTTCTTTTCCTTTTTTTTCTTCTCTATATTTTTTTACACGACCTTCATCAAATATAAAAAATGTCTTTTAAAATTCCACCTCTTACCAAAAGGTTTGTCTCTATTAGTTTGTGCTGTTTTTCTAACGAGAAAAGCAATAACACCATATTTCATTCTATCATAAAGTGGAAGCATATTTTCATCTCCTATGGCTGTGTTTAAATCATTTTTATCAGTGACACCGTCGTTCATTATTACAGTTAAATTATTAGTAAATTTCTCAAATTCTTCATTACTCCATTTACTTATATTATCAAGATCTTTTATTTTATTTTTCTCTAAAAATTTATTATATTCATCCTCTGTTATCTCATTATTTACTTGTTTTATATACCATCGTCTTTGATCTTCAGCAGTTCCCATAAACTTTACCGTCAACTCGCTAACTCTTTCTTGCTCCTTTCCAACATCCTCTAATTTTTCTGATAAATTTTTTAGAATATTTTTAATCTCTATTGTAGTTAAACCTGCTAGTCTTTGTTCAAATTCTAGTGGATTATTAATTAGCCGATCTAGTGCAGCTTGTCTTGCAACCGGATCAGCGATATTTGCTACAAGTGCCTCAGCTAATCTTCTTTTTTCTTTTTCAGATCACTCAATAATTTTTCCAGCAGCCGCTTCTTGTTGTTCTTTGATTAATCCTACTAAACCTTTTTCTTGTCTTTTTTTAACTTCTTCTTCTAAAACTGGTCCAGTTTCAGGTTGTTTTCCAAGTAAAGCTTCAGTAACTGGTTTGAGAACGGCTGCTGCTGTTTCTGCTGCAACCACTTGGCCACGTCGTGCTTGCTGTACTTGCTGCTTAAATTTTACCTGAGATTGTGCAAGTTTTTTTAGATTTTCTATATGTTTTCTGTACTTTGCTTGTCTTTCCATTAATTATATACTATTTTCTATAAAAATTATTGTAGATATTTTTCAATACAACATCGAAACATTTTACTCGTATCATTGGTTAATTTATCAAACAAAAAAAGTCATATTTATTTGCCGTTGCTTGATGATATAATTCAATAAATTTATCTTTTGTTACATCACCACATTGCTCGTTCGCGATATTTCTAACGTCAACATTGTCAAGTCCTGGAAATAATATAAAACAACCAGTATTTCGCCTAATAAATCTGTCAACATTATGAAAACCTTGGGAGAGATAAATAGAATTACATTTTTTATTACGCGATAATGAAAAATATGATCTTATTTTATTCATTTCTTCGTTGTTTAGAGGAATATCATGAAAAACAATTATCTTGTGTTCGGACGAATCAAGTTGATTAACTGGAACAAGTTCTTCTGGTTGTTTGATAATAAAAAAATCTTCACCAGCCTCAAGATCATCACGATGTTTGTCATTATAATTGTTAAGTAGCTCGTACTTATCTTGTTGTGGATTAATTGTGTAAGTATAAACGCGATCGTAATTTAAATTATCTCCATGAGGTAAATTCATAAGCAAGTTTGTTTTTCCCGATCCAGTTCTTCCAACAATAAGATAATGACAATCTGGAAGTTCATTGTTATGTTTATGTTTCACCAACCGCTCTGTATCAAAATTTAATATCGACGATTTTGCCATTATTGTTATACAATTTTATGTTATATAAAAAATTGTCAGACTATAAATAAATAATGAGCTATTATACAAAATTTGGAACATTAGTAAAAGATTCAAAAACTGAAAGTACAACAATAACAGATGGTAAGGTTGATTTATCAAGTTACCTGAAAAAAATCCGGCGACACAATGACGGGAAACCTGTTTATGTCAAATCAACGAGTACTAGATTTAGAAACAGATTATCCACCAATAAATGTCGTTAATACACAAGCTGTTAGTTATGCACAATTTAAATTAGTCGACAATAATAAACTAGATAAACCTGGTGGAACTTTAAGCGGCAACTTAGATATGTCAGGGAAAAAAATTATAAATTTGGAGACAGGTATCCACCAGCAAACTTAAATCAAACTCAAGGGGTAAGTTATTTACAGTGGAAATATGTTGATGATAACAAACTTGATAAAATAGGTGGGACAGTTACAGGTAATATCAACATGTCAGGAAAAAAATTTATAAATTTAGAGATTGTATATCCGCCAGAAAACTTAAATCAAACACAAGCTGTAAGTTATGCACAACTAAAATCTGTTGACGATAATAAGCTTAACAAAGCCGGTGATACAACGACAGGTGACCTGTCCATGTTAAATTCAAAAATAACCGGATTACCTGTAACCGCACCATCTGATAACACTGATGCTATTAGTTATGCTCAATTAAAAGAAGAACTTAACCCATATTTTAAGAAATCCGGTGGACCGATGTCAGGGAATATAAACATGAAAGCCAACAAGATAATGACGACAAACGCTCCAGTGAACCGTAACGATCTGACAAATAAAGCGTATGTTGACAGTCTGTTTAGTATTGTAAAACGAACCAAAAATAATGTTGGGTATATTCCAATATTGTTTAAGGCAACTGACAACCGAGTTGGGCTTGAAGTAAGCGCATCAGCCTATTATCCTGAAAATTATCCTCATTACGCTTTCTCTGATAGACACGAGTGGACGACCAACGGAGAAATTGAAAATTTTTGGATCAAAATCAAATGTCCTACTGCAGTTGCTATTTGGCAATTTCATTTGCGAGGCCGATTAAATCCTAGCGTTGGTCAAATTTATAATTGGCGATTGGAAGGATCAAATGATGATATTAATTGGACAACATTGTATAGCACAGCAGACACTTACATTTCAACAACACAATATTTTACGATTCCGACTGAAAACACTGTTAACAAGTACTTGTATTTTCGAGTTTATGTTATTGCTGCTGAACGTCCGTTTCAAGGACTGACAGCATTTCAAATATACACACTCGATGATCAAATTTAATCTAATGCTATAAAATAATGTCAGAACCACCAATTATAACTGTTGCGAAAGAATTTTATGATAATATTTTTGACCCTAAAATAGATGTTGGAGCTGTTAATGAAATAGCAAAAGAGTTACAAGGTTTGAAAAAACTTGGCATCGAATCATTGAACAAACTTATAGCTTCAGATTATGTATATAATTGTATTCGCGTTATGTATATGCGAGGACCACAACTGAGAAAAGCAATAGAAAACTTTGACATTATAAGCAGATACTGTCATCCTGACGATTGTCTAGAAAAACAAAAACAAGTTGAAATTATATTTAAAAAAATATTACTAGAGCTTGATTGGTATAATATAGATTTTATAATAAAATCAGACTTAATAAAAGCACGAGTTTATAGTGGAAGAACATTGGAAGAAAGACGAATAAACAAAAATCATACTCGTCTTGACAAACTAGCGGAAACTAAGAAAATAAAAATAAAAAGAAACAAAAATGTATATGATAGGTTTTCAAAACGATATATTTTTAAACATCTCGGTATGTACTATAATGACAAGGAAACCTTGGTCAAAATCGTTACTATGACGTCAGACGCAGAGTTAATTATTAAAGTGTACGCAAACGCAATTTTGCCAATGTTGCGTACAAAAGACCCAGAATTTGATTCGATTATTGTTAACAAGTCTCTAAAGATAATCAAAACTTTAGACGATGAAATTAGTAATTTTAGTGATGATGAGCGAGAAAAGTTTTTTGAAGGAGTCAATCAAACAAAGTTGGAAGTAAAGTCTGATTCTTATTGCTACATAAGTGAAGAAGACGATATTCCATTCCCATCATTACAGTACTCTAGACAATTGTCACTACGAAATTATTACAACGAACTTAAAACAATACTCACAAAACCATATGAAAAATTAATGTTAAAAGTAGCTTCTGCTGTTGGTCTTCTTACAGTTGAACTAGATAAGCTTAAAAAATTGATGCTAGCAAATTTCGTAGTCGCATATACAATTAGCAGGCAACATCTTGTTCTCAAAAATTTCACGTTAGATCAGTTGAGCTTAGTATTAGGGTATATTGATGAAACAGAAATCGATTACAGTAATTTGGTGAATAAAACAGATTTGTACGAGAGTGAAGTAGGAAATAGTTTTGATTCATACGCTTGGTTAAAGAAACAATATGTATTAACAGATGAACGATATAAAGATACTTCGTCAGATGTTTATGACAAATACAGAGAATTTATAGCTGATCCTAAAAATGATAATAGTTTCTTGATTCAATTGCTGGTGCTAGAACTTTTGTTTTTGTGTAAAAAAATTATATAATAAAAAAGTATAGTTGATTTTAATCATATTTCAGAAAAAAAATCCAAAACAAGATGTGGACGCTCTAATGCAATATTACAGATATTATCATAAACAAAAACTTTGGTGCGTGAAAAAATGTTACAAATACTATAACAAAATACTTCGAGTGATATCATATTTGCCATTGTTAATGACTAGCTCTGGTATAATTTCAAGTGGAGCATCATTAAATCCGTTTTTGTTAATAATATCTGGTGTCGGTGTTTCTCTTGCAACAGCATGTAAAAAAAAATTTGAGCTTCGTCCTACAACTAAACAAAATGCTTGTAAAACAGCACGTATCACCTATAAAAAATTACTTGATCAAATACGATCTTATTTGCGTGGTATAAAATATGATATGGACGATTTAATACGCGAGTTCCGTATTATTGACAGTATGTTAACAGATATTCTGCCAATGAGAGTCAGCAGATATGAAAAAGATTATCATAAAATATGGGTTACAACAGTAGATGTTTAATTTTGTACAGCTTTAGAAATATCATTATCAAATAAAATATCAACCATATTGTCAATAAATGTCATCACATCATCTGCCCAACCTACTATTCGTTCGTCATTTTCAATTGCAAATAACCATACTGATCCATATTTTGGTGATATATGGTAACCAAATTTTTTAACACAATTGATTATTATTTTAGGTTTTATACCAGTATAGCATGAAGCTGCCCTAATCGAATTAAATCTCTTACAAAATTTGTTTGTCAGATCAAATCCAACATGTCTCTTTGATTGACAGAAGGACATTATATATAATATTTCATTGTTTAATATGAAATTTTGTCTAAACTTTAAAAATAACAACATTATTTCTTTGTCAGATCAAATCCAACATGTCGGATTGGATTATAATGATACATTATATATAATGATACATTGTTTAATATGAAATTTTGTCTAAACTTAAAAAATAACAACATTATTTCAGTAGTATATATATATATATATATATATATATATATATATATATATATATAATATACTATATATATATATATATATATATATATATATATATATATATATATAAGGGTCTCTAATCCAGAGACCCAACTCCCTTAGTAAAACATTTATAAGGTACAAAAAAAAAAAAAAATGTTTACTAGGGGAGTTGAGTCTCTGGTCCAAAACCCTTACCTTACTTTACTACTTTGTGTCAGAATATTAAAAAAATTAATTTGGTCTGCAAGATTCCACATATATAGATCATGAAATGAGGGAAATGTCAATGACGTTACGACTGTGTTTTGTGGTGATTTATTACAATCATGTGAGAATTATCTTTCACGTGAAGCTAATTTATTCACCAACAACTAAACAATATGTTTAATATAACCAAGATAAATGTATACATTTGTTCAAAAATGTTACCGCCAAACTCCAATAATTCGACCAAGAATTCTAATACATAAAAGACAGTTGCTTTCTTTATATTTGTTAAAACAGCCAAACGTCAGTGTGAACTCTTTTGATATGTGTAATTTCCAATTCTCACAACTCAAATATAGACGGAAAACTGAAATAGTATAAATTGACAATGTGCTCAATTTCTGAAAAATATACATTCACAATTATTATTATTCTTCAATAAATAGTTGATTATACTAAGATACGAGACCAACACGATTCCGCCATCATATGGCTTTCTATTGGAAATTCCTGGTACATTCATTATTTGGTGTTTGAAAACAATGCATTTAAATATATTTTAATAATATCGAATATTCTGAGAAAATGGTGATTTTTGTTTTCTGCTGTATTGCATGTAAACGCGATAGCCTCAAGATACAGCCAAATTTTGAAACAAGAATAGTAAAATTTACACAGAACACAATAAACTAATATAAATAAACTAATATTTATTATCTCGTGTAACAACAACCGTGACCCACAGTTAGATGCAGGCCTCTCCAACAAAACGACAGAGTATCGATAAAATTAGGTCGAAATGCTATTCACCGAAATGTCCAGCATCTTAATCTATATGTAACTTCTCGGCACCTATATCAGATTCTATATGTCGTTTAGATTTGATAAATTCATCGCTCTTCATTGAGGAATGTTGTGGACCAGTTGTCGTGTAGCTGCCATTTTTCAAGGAATGTCAGGTTATTAAAGCGCTTTGAACTATTTTCTTCCATATGTTATACATATAACATGCAAGCTTCAGGTTAATCAGATTGTACTATTAACAAAACAACATTATCGGTACAAACATAGAACGCATGAAATATAGTCACAGTGACCAACTTCTGGAATGATGGTGTCATAATAAAGCTAAGTGTCCACATAAAGATACATAACCCTACAATTAAGATGGCTTGAAAAAAAATTAACCTAAAACAGAATTTTAATGTTTTGAATAAACCAAATACACATGACAGTGTCCTACCTTTATGTGATAAGCTAGTGCTCAATCTTACGGATCCATATATTAAGACACATGACTGTAGACTCAAAGCTACGTGATACGTTGATCATGGACAAGGTGAAAGAAGTCATTGAAGTGTGCACTGTAGGTCATGGTGGCATACTTTTACGATGATAGTTTAGTTTTCTTCAAACTGGAACCACACTAAGCCACAAGACCCTAAAGGTCAGAATGTTTGAAAAATTCGTTAAAAATAAGGCACAACTAAACCAAAGGATGATAGAGAGAGGGACAATTATATGGACAGATGGATGAGTAGATAGATGAGATTAACACTAATGCCCTTTTTAATATTTTCTGTGATTTATGCAAATTTGCTTCTTGTGTGAAATAAAAGCAATCACGGCATTGGCCCTGTGGCTACGAGGAAAAGGGTTTCAAAACATTGACCTGCTAGAGAAAATAATAACCTGGTACTTTAATCTTATACATCCTTACTAAGAATTTTAATAAAAGTAAGTACAAAAGAGATTCAAAACCTACATAAAATGGCCGGAACACTTTTATAAATACATAAACTAAGCTTAAATGATAATTTACTGCTTCCGTATATAACCAAAACTGAAACAGAAACTTGAGCCTGCTGTCTACATATAGCAAACCTTGCACGCAAACCTGATAATCAAAATCCTTCCTATAATTGTTCACACGAAAATCAGTAAAATTGGATAAACAAGTATGAAACACTGCCAATCATGTGCTATTTAAGAGAAATAAGTGAAAATATATAGTTCCTTTTGTTATGTGTATTTAATTTGTATTTGTTAGTTGTTTGCATTCTGGACTTGCCCTTGTCTAAAATCAAGTTCACTGTGTTCCTGACTAGAGACACTGGTGTTGTTTTTAATTTGTAAATAAATAATACAAAGCTAATTTTTTTTTTAGAAGTATGGGTTCAATATTAGGATCATTACCAATACAAGTAAACATATTTATTTGGGTATGGGTCTCGGATATTGGTATTCCCCATAAAAAATACCTAGCCTACCTGATGTGTACCACATCCTTATTATACGTTTAGCAGGAGATTTTATTTTGTTGACAAACTCAGAATCTTCTAAAATGGAAAATTCCATTATTTCATACCATTTCCAGAAAATACTATTGTGAACTAGGTCAATTAGAGGTCTTTATAATCGTCTTTACTTGGCAAATGACACATTCTTGCTGTAAGATCTGGATCCAGAATCATTTGTATGGTTCGTATCAATTTTGATTTGGATTTATTTATTTAATCAAATCATTATTGACTTGAAATAAAAGTGCTTTTAAATAATATTTTTGGACAGAAACATTAATTTGAAATTATAGTGATTTCAGACGGGGACATCTAGGATTATATTATTGTGATTAATTGGAAGACTGTAAGTACATCATCACACTTCAGGCTATTGGTACATTAGTACATTCAAGACCACCAACGCATCAACGCCTTCAGCGCTGGATCTTTTTTGGAACACCACTGGAAATTAATTAGAACTTTATTCATTAGGACTGGTCATGGAACTATTTGGACTATATGGGATTTAATTCGCAATACTGAAAGTTCTTTTCAAATTTTCACTTCGTATTTTAGGGAAATAAATGATTTGTTGAATTTTACAAAACTTGTTGATTTTAGCTCTTTTCACTTACTTAGTTTAAGACAAAGTAGTAATACTTCATAGAAGCAAGAAGCAAAAGCCTTAAACACAAAGTTTAACCTAAAATATTTCCGCATTAATCGCAATGAATATCCGTAAAACTGGATAAGCGACTGTAGAATACGATACGGCCTTGAACATGACATATAATCAACAGATGTGAAACATATATGCATATTTACTTGCACAAACCACAAACAAAAACACTTAACAAATCTTTAGGATACTGTCTACATGGAACAAACCTTGAATTCAAACTTGAACCTCATACTTTACTAACAATGTTTTCAACAATAAGAACATGGTTAGGTAATGGGTATTAACTTAGTTCAGGCATGTGCTAATGAACACAAATTAGTTTGATTTAAAGATTTAGTTGCTTTATATCAGCCATGATCAACACCTTATACACATACTTTAACTCACTGACTACATCCTCTTACGGCGAAGACGCTAGTGTAACAACATTCTCTATCTGGGTCTTCTTACAGGTTCATCTGTAGGATTTTTTATTGCAACTTGTCATTAGAACCCATTTCTCTAATTGCTTGCCTTGGCTTTCTACAGATGCAATTTACCTACTCTCTACTGAGTTGACTTCTATCTTCGATTTTCAGTATATCAACATTGTCGTGATGTTCGTTGAGACAACAATAACCGATTACACGGTGTTTAGACTCCAAAAACCCACTCTTGTCTAATACAATATAATACAATACAGTACATACAATACAATACAATACAATACAATACAGTACAACGCAATGCAATACAAGAATATTAAAGGATATATAATTATTTCATGAACATGTGTTCAAGATAAAACTAATTACATTAATTATGCTCCTCTTTATAGTCACAAATTTAATATGCTACTACTTTTAATTTTTCAAAACTCTAACAATATGTGGCGTATTGTAAATTGTACGCGCCTCCTAAGCAATATTTATTTAATATACTAATAGTATATAGCCAATCTGATTTATCAATACAAATCGATATACTCTGCTTACCGGCTGCTGCCCTCGCAATCACACAGAGCATAATCACTGTAAACATTGTTTCTGCACTCATTTAGATCCCTATAGATGCTGGAATTACAAAAGTTAACATATCATAAAATACGTTGTCATTTGTATGCGAGATGCAAAATATTAAAACTGAAAAAAAAAACCCAGAAAATATGGGTTAGCTATGCTACGTGTATGTCAACACAACACTTGCTTACATCTCTTTATAACTCATAAACTACTATCTTACAGAAATTAAAAGACGATAATAGAAAGCACAATGATGTAATTTACTGCACATTCATCTCGTGCATCTCAGTAAACAAGAGTCGTGCGAAGGGACTGACGATTTACTGCCCGGAAAAGTTCTACAGGACATATAACACTGCTATTCTTTCGGTGTGATGAAGGTTTGCTGTGGAAAACAGATGTTACAGAATTGATCGTGCAATCGATCTACTTCATAAATTATCGGGATCAGTCCATATAATACGTGTTGCAGGGTAGTAGAGATATCTTAGTGATATCATATAGTTGACTCATCCGCTAGTGACACATAATACAGGTACAAGTAATTCGATCTTCAAAGCTGCGTTATGTTGTTAAGTTTAGTTACGCATTACTAATTTGACACTATATAGAGAGGTATCAAGTTGACAGGGTGTGTAACGTTTTGCTAAGCAGTCAATAGAACTATTTAAACGTCAACATTCTTCTACGAACCAGGTATTGTAACTAATGAACTTGTTTGTAAGCATTGACACAATATAACTTATTTCCTATTTGTATACCAATACTAAAGCTGAATTAGAAAGGATTTATGTTTACTTTTTCGGTATGCATTTTCTAATATAAATCCATTTCGAACAATAATGATCATTATGCTGTAGAAACGATACAAAATAACATTCAAATCAAAGTGTTTACAGCCAACACTTGCAGAGGCAAAATGAAGAGCAAATATTGATGACTACAACGATTTGATGTGAACAGTTTTTTTTAGTTGAATATCAGTGAGGTTTCAGGATCGGAGGTCCACGTTTTGTTTATAGGTGGAACCATAGGAGAAAACGTTTGTGCACTTTTATGATTTTGATTTTTTAAATTTTTAATCTAGGTTTTCTCTTTTTAGTTTTAATTGACGCATGATTGTGTCAAGTATACATCCCCTTGGGAACATTGTTCGAATTTGCTCAGTTTGACATTTACAACACAATATGATGGCTGCAGGTCGAGATGATGTGGTCCATTAAACTGCAGTCTTGATACGTTTTATTTTACAAATTATGTTTCCTTTATTCTTTATATTTAACCAAGCACTTGACTGCGTTCCATTCACATACGCTTTTCTTCTAATTAACCACGTTTCGCCAAACACAGTTCTGCGTTTGATTTATAATGACTTATTCAATTTATTGTTTTATGTATGCAAATTCAAGTCAATCTAATATGTATTATTAATGAACTATTCGTCGGAATGGGTGTGGTGTGAATGTGTGCAGTTGGGACGAAATCGTTGCAGTTTGTTGCCATTAACAAAACATAAAGCATTACTCACTTCAATTTTATGTATTTTATTACTCATTTGCAACTTTCATAGACCTTTAATTATTTTAATGAAAACCTTTGACGTTAAGGGGGAGGGGTGGACATTTTTTTATATTGTTTGCTGTAAAATTCCTTGAGATATATATATA
>JAECUM010056925.1:0-13961 GCA_016617855.1 Megalonaias nervosa | reverse complement strand
CTATGCATACGTACATACATACATACATACATACATACATACATACATACATACATACATGGTCTTTGTCATTGAACGCAAAGAGCTAAAACTGAATAATTTGTCCCTTTATTTTTGTTATCTGTAGTCTAGGGATATTATCTCACTATGCATGCCAATAATTTTACCCATTCTCTCAAGAAGTTTTACGCTGGAAAGGCATAACAGTTGTTGCAAACGTACTAACAAAAATGTTGTATAAAATAACCACAATTGAATTGATGATGGCGTTATAATTTTATAAAGCTCCTTGTATTCAATTCTCAATAGGTCATTGAATTAGAGATCAAATAGCGAGAACTAATTCAAGCAACAATACAACGTAAAAGGAGCTTGGGATCTGAAGATAAAATAATTAAAGGAATATACACCTCTGTTGAAAAACAAATTAAATATGTGATTTATTATCAGTGCATATTGCAAATGATATATGAAATTCTTTAAACAGCAAAACAGTTTTGACAAATAATTGGTACCAAATGTTAAGAACAGACCTGGTTTTCTTTTATCCCTAATTCGTAATAACCTTTCATCTTTGACGACAACAATGTATATGTGGGAAGCATTCCATTATTTATGTCTCTACTCTGACGAGGTTGCAGGGGCCCCGAGGGGTCGAGTGGTTTAAAACCCCGAGGAGCCTAGGGGCTTAAAGCGTTTACGGTTACGGATCACTGCCATCTCACCTCTGTTTGCGTGGGTTCGAGTCTCGTGCTAGGCCAAAGTGTGTACGTGAGAAAGCTAGCCAATAGGTGGGTTGTTCTTTCCCGGGTTTCTCCTGGTTCTTCTTCCACCATGTATGGCCTATCATGTGCTGAAAATGCTTTTAAACCCCGGAATAATGGCAACTGAAGCCTGGAGGCAAGGGATTTGCTTTATGTTAATATTCCCATGCTTTTTAATTATTCTAGCTTGTGAAGAGTTAATCCAGTGAATACATGGTTAAACAAAAATATCGTTGTTCTAGCATACTATTGCGGTCCCAGCAGAAAAAGTTTTTGCTTTAAAATATATTTTTAACATTGATAAAACGATATGTGACCTAACACTGTGACTTACAAAATACTGGTAATACATATAGTACATTGATTGACTGGGACACATCAATGGAACAAATTTATTATTACACTCATATTTTTTACCAAAGATAATATTCATTTTTATTATTCAAAATTTTACCTCTGGCATTCAAATTTGACATTATTTACTTGTCATCTTATATTTACTTCATCAAATAGGTACAGAATAATAGATATACAGTTTGTTACATCCTCCTAATATATTGAAAAGATAGAAAGAGTAACAACGTTTTAAAAGCTGCTCAGGTTAACAACTATTCGATGAATTCGAATTCGTTTAATACCTCGGTGTATTTGTTACATTAAATACTGTCCAGTACTCAGTCAAATGCAGCTGTTTGGCTTAGAAAACCTAACAATTAAACTAATAGCGAACTCTACGAAAGCACGCAAAGAGTCCGTCTTATCTCATTTATGAATAATCGTTTAATTTTGTTCTCATTTTCTTTTCTTTTCCGAAACGTTAGCAGCCTGGTAATGATATTGAGTCTCCCAGAATAAAATATTGATAAAGATCCGATAGCGCAACTGAGGGCGGATCGATGATGCTGGCCAAAGCAAATTAAATTTAGCAGACTTTTGGAGATTCCGGCCTTTATTGTTGCTTATAAGTGTACTTAAGCTATGTTGTGTTCAAAACAACAGTATTCAGAAAAGTAGAATGAAACACCGAGAATATAGAATGCATCTTGTGCAGTTTGATGTGTCATTCTGCATACCGTAATATCAGATTACTTAGTCGGATTTATCTTATTGATGTAATAGATTTCATTCAGCACGAAACATATATACTATATATATATATATATATATATATATATATATATATATATATATATATATATACACATATCACTCATCTCATATTGTACCACCTTTGGGTAATGGACGTTTCGGACATTTCGGATTTATTAATCACAAATGACAACCTAGGGCTCCATAAACCGAATACAGTTGTTATTTGGTTTGTATTACACGGAGAGACAATCATATGAACAGGATCCCACAACAAAAGTGAACGATGGTCACTTTTGTTATCAGGCACATTTCAATGAGAGACAAAACAACTCAGTTTTATTATGATGCATTTGCTGAACCCATTTATTAAAGAAATATTTATGTTCATCGTTTGTTTTTGTTGTCGGATATATTTTGCCATTATAACTTGTAACGAAATGGCTTAAGTCCCCAATTCTTGTTATGAAATGTTGTAACTCATGGGTGTCACTCCGGGCGATGTCAATATGATCTGACATCATTCGGGAACGCAGTGAGAAATGTACGGTATCAGCTGTAAGACAGATGACATCTCATGCAGCCTGACGGAATCGAACGTTATTGAAATTATTGATATAAGAAATCACATTCTATACATAGAAATACATCTACAGAAATTTTACATTTTTGATATACAAATAAAATGAAAAATGATCATATTCTTTCAAGGTTACCAACGTCATAAAATTCTGGAATTTCCTTTGGAATATAATGTAAATAATTAAATATTGAATAAGTAAATGCTTAGCAAAAATGTTTAGAACTTCAATATTTTGGATTGTCCCCAAATATCTTTGTAATAATTGTAAATTATTAAATGTTTGACTTTTAATACGAAAACACCATGTTTCATGGCTACAAAGGACTCTTGTTTCTAAATTAAATATTACTACGTATGAACTTGATAGCGAAATCATCTTTACAATAAATCAATCCTTCGATTCCAGATAAATATAAATTATTAATACGATTTATCTTTCATATTTTATATATCACGTCTAAAACATTGAATTGTTGAATGTCTACGATACAGAAAATCTTACAATACAGATCGTAGTTTCTTACCAGTAAGAAAGGTGAACTCTCAAGAAGTCTGACGGAATCGAACTAGCACAGCACAGTCCCAGCATTGCTTATATGTGATTTTGGAGAGCATACCTGTATAAACAAAAAGGTTATTCCTTTGGTGGTCCGCTCATCTATGAGCGCGTGACTGTGCACTTTTTCAGTTTCCGTCTGACTTCAGAATTCACAATCTTTCTGATGTCTGTTCTTTGGGTTTGCATGCGCAATTAAAGAAAATTTCGTTGTAACAGCTTTTTTTATCATGAAGCATATATACTTAACTGATAATGTCATCAGAAAGGAACTTGCTGATTTGGCAATCCATGTATTATTGTTCCTGAATATTGAATTCACCGACTAAGAATATAGAATCAAATGTACAATACGCTTATACAATGCAATTCTTACATAAAAACCACAAGCGTTATTGAAATAACGCATATTTGAATTAAAAGGATAAAAAATTGCATTTAATACAATTTTCTTCAAAGCTTCAATCATGACATATTTATGATTAGCCATACCTAAAATGACACCATTGTTTACCTATGACTGGCCATAGTCAGATGACATGATTGTAACATTATGACTGACCATAGCTAAATTTACATGATTGTATACGTATGACTGATCGTAGCTAAATTTACATGACTGTATGCGTATGACTGGTCATAGCCAAATTTACATGATTGCATAATAAAAATGCATCTTTCAGTCGTATTAAGTAGCACACATGCTGAAAAAGAAATAAGTTAACGTATCTGATATATGTGGGTAAAAATGGACCTTGACATTCTAATACCAGTCAGTAAATAACAGTAATATGTATTAAATAAGTTTAACATAAGAGCAGCAGGGAGGGAGACTCCTACAACTTTACAATTAGAGATTTCGCCGAAAACCGAAATCTCTAACCGGCCCGAAACTTTCCTATTTGGGTTAGCTTATTTTTGTTACTTTGTTTATTGACATTTATGTTTTTGTTTTTTATGGCGTGTTTGTTTATGTAACCGCTTACTCAGTTTTTGTCGTCTCCCTCCCTGCTGCTGTGTGGGTGTACTTAATTAAATCATTATTATATCAATAATGGAATCTCATACAGCCAAATTAGCTCGACAGCGACTAGAGGCAATTAAGAAATATCTCCCCGTCCGTGATTCTGTCAAGCAACAACTACAAGCGCGTCAGGAGTCTCAGATGGAATTTACAGAGGGTACAGAACGGTTATTTAAACCGATTGTCTAATCAACAAAGAAAATTGTTGCAGCAACTGAGGCAACATAAAATGCTCTTGAAACATTGCCTGTTGATATTGCTGGTCGTCTTCAACCTCCTCAACCACAACCTAAAGTTCGGCCACAATCTCCGCCAAGAGCCAGAACTAACATCACAGATAAATTCACGCCTGAAGGACCAAACCCAATTACTGAATATTGGATATCATGAAAGAAACAAATATGTAAAACCCAAATATATAAAAATATGAGATCTGCCGATTGGATTAGGGATGCATATCTCATCGCTACTGATACTCCGCAAATCAGATCTGCTGAAGATATTAATCAGTTTGACATTTTTTATCAAGTAGTAGGTGAGCATGTTAGACAAGCAATGCAGGAAAAGAGTCAAAAAGAAGAAGAAATGAAGATGCAACTTAAAGAGGCTCTACGATTAAAGAAACAAAAAGAAGAAAAAATGAAGTCGAAACTTGCAAAGGCTGAACGATTAAGGAAACAAAAAGAAGAAGAAGATTTGGAATTATGTTCACCAAGAGAGCCGAGATCTCTACGAAAGAGACAACCATCACCTGACTCTGGTGTAACTGGAAGTGGTATTGCTACTCGAGGAAGTGGTATTATTACCCCATGTCCGGATAACGTCCTTGCCGATGTTGAACGTTAGAAATTCTGATTGGCGGAAAATGAGCTGGTAATAATTCCCCCAGAAATCATTAATGAAGCAGTTGATATTTGTCAGAGATTATTTACAGGTGGTATCATGGATATTAATGTTTATCGATCCCTTATCGATGAAATCGCCGATGATTACCACAGTGATTAAGGGTATACAATTAGATCAATCACAAGAAAATAAGATGATTATACATAATGCTCACCGTGGACCGATCATGGTCAGGGTGATAAATTAGTAATTACCTACATATAAAGCGTTCTACGGAGATGTATTCGGTGATGTTGTTCAGGGCTTATTTAGAAGGATAGCTCCGAAAGCAATACCGACTGCAAAGCAACTGGGGATGAAAGCTATTAATGTTGTTCGTGATAAATTAAAGGTATTGGTGTTGTTGGTGATGTTGCCGGTAAAGCATTCTCAGCAATCAAGGAGAGACTATCACGATTATTATGACGAAAACCTCAGCTAGTAAAATTACCCAGCACAGAAGTTATGCCTGCAAATGTTAGTAAAATAATAAATCAAGCTGCAAATCAAAACTTAGCAGAGTTGGCTATGCCTGCAAATTTTAGTAAAATAATAAATCAGGCTGCGAATCAAGAACTAGCAGCAATGGCGTTGACATCAACGACTGGTGTACCCCTATCAGAAAAGGAAAGAGAAAAATATATAGCTGCTAGTCTGATAGCAGGAAGTGGTCTTCGTGTTAGACGATAACAAATATAATAAAGATGTTCAAACGTATATCTGATCCCGCATTCGACATGGAGGCACCAGTTCTCAAAGATGAACCGGTACGTGATTATCAGTATTTTATTCTTATGACGCACGTGTACCTGACGAACTTGGAAGAATCGAATTACAAGTTCAGGATACAAGCAGATATTTCCAGCCCGCTGAGGCATTTATTAAGATCGAAGGTAGACTTTTAAAATTAGATAATACAGATTACGGAATTGGTGATCGAGTTGGTTTTGTTAATAATGGCATCATGGCGTTATTTAAAAGTGCCACATACATGATTGATGGTCGGGAAATTGCGGTTTGTCATAACAACATCGACGTTGCCACGATGATACTTGGCCTTGCAAGATACAGCGATGATTACTCGAGATCCGCTGGTCCATTAATCATATTTGCAAAGGATACAACTGATCATCCAGAAAACAGAAACGTTACACTAAATGCAGCCAGGGACACAAGTTGTATCAATGAATGAAAAGTTCAACTTGGGATTCGCAACACGTCGATCAATGCTGAATGACAATGTAGGATTTTCATGTGCAATTCCACTGTCACATATCTTGGAATTTTGTAGAAATGTTAGAAAGGTTATCTTCGGGGCAAAACACAATCGTCCTTGTGAGAAAAAATACCGACGATGATGCAATATGGCACGCTGAAGGAGCTGACGCAGCTGCAACCGCAGCACTTCATGGAATAGTAATACTGACAAAACTTTCTTTGTGGATGCCAACAATGACTCCATCACTCACTGAAGAACAACGGCTACTTTCTTTTCTAGACAGCGGTGGAAAATCAACATTATCATGGTTGACGATGACCACAGATAGTGTTTAAAGTAACCTTAATGGTTTATTCACATAGCAGATAGCCTCACAGCATGGTGTCTCAGCGCCGCGACATATATTTATTGCTTTCCAAGATGCTGCACGAGTAAACTCACAGTTACGTAGTGTAATGATATTTGACAAACTTGGTGTTACTGAAGTTTCACTGAGAATAAATGGACATCAAGAACCAGCTGAGGATATATTACTGAATTTTGGAAATAATCATGTTGCACGTGCATATCATCGTTTGATGACATTCATGGGGCGTGATCAAGATGTTGATACTGGTTTGCAAATATCTCAGCGGGATTTTACAACACTGTATCCGATCTATTATTTCTCATTGGAACACTTGGATTTGTTCAGACAATTAGTAGTTGATACACACTTTCGAGCTCGTGTGGCAAGAGGAGTAATTGCTAATTACAGATCAATCGCTGTTATACTCTCAGATAAAACAATGTTGCTTGAAGGTGTTGGTGGATGAATGAAAGTCATTGATGTCCCAGTCGAAAACATGTAAATGGATCACTCGTGATCAGTGATTAAATCGATCATGATATTATTATGTCATATCATCATGTTAGTGTTACTCTGACTCCTGATCAGATTTAAAAGCTACAATCAGTATAAAAAAAGAATTCGCGAATGAAAATATTACTGAAACGAGGACAGATCACAGATGGTCCAAATAAACTATCACTGACTGAACGTCAACTCAGGCAGGGTGCCATAAGCGACATTGCCAAGACGAGTGGTATATTTCCACTTCTCGCAGCTATACCAGCGTTGATAGCAGCTGCAGTCCAGCTGTTGTTAAAGCAACTGCACGTGGTGCTGTTGAAACTGCCGTTGGGATGGCATTAAAAAAAGCAACAGGAAAAGGAATAAAAACTTCCAAAAAAGGGAAAGGTCTAAAGACTGCCAGGAACCCCTCGTTCATGGTATGGAAAAGGTCTAAGACTTCCCGGGACACATTGTTGATACTTCCCATGTCTAATTTGGATTTACTTGATGCTGTTGCGCGATTAAATATCAAAAACTACAGAGGTGTTTTTATGCGTGATCAATCACCAAAACAACCAAATCGTGTAGAGACCGGTATCATTAATTTCGATAGAAGTTCTGGTCCAGGTACTCATTGGGTTGCATACGCGATTGATCCACGTGGAATTATTTATTTTGATTCGTATGAACTGGAACCACCGAAGGAATTTTTAAAATATGTCAACAGCGATAAAATCGCTGTGCAAAACACTCCAATATGATATTCAACATTACCAACACAGACAATAACTGATCTGCCAATATGCGGCCGTGAATCACTTGCTGTTCTTGATGCTATTTCAAAATCTTCCGATGCACCTCATAAAGTTGTACATACGTACACGAGTTCTGCTTTAAATAATCACTAATCGTATAATGGTTGATATGCATGGAAGATCCTCTATCAAAGATAAGAAAAAAATATGATATTGATTTATGAAAGTATGCTACTAGAGATGATCTTGCTGATATTATGAACCTCTCTGGAGTTGACCGGGATGAAATTGTTATTTTTTTTAGGATAAATACTGTTGTAATGTGACGATTTTTGAAGACTTATTGAAACTTAAGGTTGAATAAATTGTGCCTTGAGGTTATCATAGTCAAGCCAGAAAGGTGTTGAGAAAGTTCACTGATATTTCTCTTATTTCATCTCTGAAACATAAAAGGGACTACGTTAAGCTTCAGTGGAACTGACCGAGTCATCGTAACGGTATAGTGACAGAGAGTACATTAGAATTACCGACCGTATCGGTTGGAGGAGACTTTATGTCAAATAAATGATCTTCAAAGGAAAGCTAATTGCAGCATATGTTAGGCTGTTAAAATCTGATGAAAGACATGATTATTTTTGGGGAAGGTTTAGGAACAGTTGTTTCCGATTGGTCAGGAAAACTTAAGGCGTACACTTTGGGAGACTGAAAATTTATAGAGCAACTTTAGACAAATTTCTTTAGTCAAGAATTTTGCTTGCGAGAAGTAGAATTTGGGACTCCTTGGGATAGTGTTTTCCCTCGTAGAGAGGCCAGATAGCTGTCTTAAAAGGGAAGGACATGCTATAGTGCTAGGACGCACGGTTTGTCTGGAAAGAAACAGCATTAAGGGAACAGTTTTATACTCCCGAGAGAAAAAAGGAAACCCGATGGGTCAGTCAAAGGGGGAAGTCCGCATCTAAGAGAGGTCGGAATAATCAGGGTCAGAAAGGGGACCAAAGCGTACACATTAGACGTGGAAAAACAAGACAAGAGGAGACAGACGCCAGGTGACGCTATCAAGCGTGGAAATTGTACTCTCTAATTCACCACTCGTAACATGATGTAAATTGAACTCCTCGACTAAATTCCATCAATGTAAATCTGTTGGATTGAAAAGTGAAATTTTGTTTATGTAGTAATTAATTAAATTTATTTTTATTTATTGGTAAAGGGGGCTCGTAGTTGTTTATTTCCTTCAATAACCTTGCTCAATTATCTGTTAACCTTCCATCTATCCGTCCACACTGGGCAATAACACCGTGGGAGGTCATCCCCTAGTTAACGATCGC
Source organism: Megalonaias nervosa (assembly GCA_016617855.1). Lineage (NCBI taxonomy): Eukaryota > Metazoa > Mollusca > Bivalvia > Unionida > Unionidae > Megalonaias > Megalonaias nervosa. The sequence goes on along the minus strand of JAECUM010056925.1, from coordinate 4,923 downwards.
CAAATGAATCAAAGCGGCTTTATTGTTTTAAAAGCCCCCCCCCCCCCCGTTACAACGGTGTTTTAAAGGCGAGTAATATTAAGTGGATCGACATAATTCGTAGAGTTCTCGGTGCTACCACGGATAATATTCCAGTATTTACTGACGGCGGTAGAATCAGAGACTCAAATGTATCAATCGCAACTATTAGAAATGAAATTATAAAAAGTGTTGCTGATCGTTTACGATCCATCGGTGATACAATGACAGGTAAACTCAATATGAATGGAAATAAAATCGTTGTTTTAAGAGAACTAACAGGTGATGAAGATGCCGCAACAAAGAAATATGTAGATGATAAAGATACTATAATCGATGACAAATTAACCACACTGCGATCTGAATATGACGTTCACGTAAATATATTTTTAAATACTCGTAGAAATTTTCAACGGAGATGATTTCTTTGGAAATCCATTGTTTGTTGACGTAAAGCTCTCTGAAATTAACACAGAACTCGGCGATATTAAAACAGCTACGTCAGACATTGAAACGAGTAATCGACAATTAGGCGTTAACAGAGATCCTAAATCATTTTCAGAACTAATCACGATAGCGCAGAGGAATATTGATGATATTAAAGAAAAACTAGAAGATGTTGTCAGCGGAATACCTGATATCGTTAAAAAATTAATCTGATTAAGATTCCTCACAAGCAGTATCATCAATGTGGTATATACGGTATCATCAGGATCATCAACATGGCCACAGCAAAATAACACTATCAAACACCGCCGTTGTCACTGGTGTGTATTGGCTGCCCGTGTTCAGCGCTGCAAAATTTAGGATATTTACTACGTATCCATGGCGTCATTCAACCGATAATTTTCTGGAACCGTGTCTATTGTGTTAAATCAAGCGGTCGAAGAAACGTTTATACTGGAACCATCTGATAAAAATTTAACCGCAGCGTCTTACTGGTGGTGTCTGGAATTTGTCGCTGAAGCACCTCAGTTGATTACTTTGTACTTTAGAGTATATGATTTCACAAACGTCAAATCTAAATTTTGTAAACAAATACAGATACGAGCAAGTGTGTTTGTTACATACCCATCTGAAAAATATCATAGACGGGTATACAGTAAAAATAAAAAAATATCGTAGACGTATCGTTGTTACTGATATAATTGTTTATTCTGCATCAGCGGTCTTTGCTGGATCAACAACTCTAATCGGATCATTATCAGCGTCGTACGTAATAGCACCAGCAATAGGAGTTGGTATTACAATTGTAGCTGGTGTTCCTGGTATTCTTAAGATAATCGCAAAAACAAATATCTACGTGTGCGGCTGATAATTTACATGAATATACAGTATTGCTATCAGCGGCAACACACGCACACGCCAAATTATCATCGCTGACATCATCAGGGCTCAATGATGGAATAATATCAGATCAGGAATTTGCAGAAATGATTAAGGTTTACCACGACACCTCCGGTTTGGCAACTGAAAACCAAACCACCTTGTCGGAAATAAGGACAGAGTCACCTTAATTTAAATCCTGATTTAAAATCAGGAAGTAAATAATAATAATGACTACGTCACAAGAACTCCTCCAACAAATCGTCGCTAATACAACACCACCAACAACTTCGATAATATCAACGAGCTCAACTAATCCTGAATTCGACGTTATCTTTCCAACAGCAATTCCAGCCAAAAAATAGCATTAGTACAATTGCGAGTATATTACAGCTGGCCAAATATTAGATCAAAATCATTTGGCAGGTTGCCTGCAAATAACTCATTAGTGTTTTTTGTTATAAAAATAACCCCGATGGAACGCCCGATTGGTAAGTTGTAGGTATTCCTACGGACAGTTATCAAATCAAACAGATCAATGATGAATTCCAACGCAGGATTAAATCTATCACAGGAAAAGAATCCAAAATCGCTATTACTGTTCAGGAGCCAACATTATCAACTGCGATAAAAATATCAACGCCCGACTACGCCGTAGATATATATCAATTGTCGATCAGAACTGTATTAGGATGGCCAGAAGTTCCACCGGTTTATCAAGGGCCACCAGAACCTAAACGAGTTGATTTTACCACAGATAAAAAATATTTACAAATTTCCAGAATATAGAAATCTTAATATATGGAAGGTTTCCTCACCACATAATATTTTCAATGCTGATGGTAAAAAAATATATCGAATGGGTATTATATGATGTAATTTTTACTGAAGAACTCCTAAATCAACAAACTAAGAGTGGATATTCCGGTATAGCGCTGGCTAAAGAAATAACACAAGAACATAAACGAGTGCGCGATGAATTACAATTATTTCAGCAGTACACACTCGAGTTTCCAAATGATAATCTTAAACAATAAATAATTACAACGATACAACATCTGAATCAAGTGAAATCTGACGCTGAATTATTTAATGATTCTGTGATAAAGACTGTAATTCATATAGGTCGTGAATTAAGAATAGGCTCTATAGTTGGCCACGCTCCACGTTATCCAGTTGAAACATATATTGATAATTTTCTTTCATATTTTAAGATCACAGAGGCAGATCTACCAACATTTAAATTACCATGGCTTGAAATTGATAAAATACAACCTGCTGTCAAAGATCTCATCGATGAATATTTTCCAGTGATAGTAAAATCAAGGAGAAAAATATCCCCTCCGGTGATTATTCTTAAACATAACAATGATCCAGACTGCGGTGGTCGTCATATTACACCAGGTGTTGTCGCGATCAAATCAACGATTGCAGTTAATTTGGTGTGTGATGCTATTGATGGAAGTAGATACAGAATAATCCACACAGGCACAACAGGGATATATCCTATATTCATTTACCCCTGAAGTACCTCCTGGGTTTTCAATTGTGTCAGTGCCCTTTAATCCAGTATATATGCGATGTCATAATTCGCTGTTGTCACGGATACATTTTAGACTTACTGACCAAACCGGACACTTACTTGATTTAAGGAATGTAGTTTTGGCGATAAGTTTGTATGTGCGTTCGTGAATGATCTCTTCTCAAATTAAATTACACAAATAAATATAATGGATGGAACATTTCCCGAGATAGAAAAACTAACCCATGCACAACAATTGATGGTGTATTATTATTGTCTAAACAAACTTCGTAGTAAGATTATCGATGATGTAATCGATATAGTAAAAAATTCTCAATTGATGGAAAAAAATTAAAAAATAAATCTGAATCAGAATAAATATTATAATCTGAATAAATCTGAATCAGAATCAGAATAAATATCATAATCTGAATCAGAATCAGAATAAATATTATAATGAAATTTTATTTTTTTTACTGAAAATCAGACTAAACTCACCTTATCGATCAGGTAAATACCCGACTAAAAATCAAAATCAGACTAAACTCACCCAATCGATGGGGTAAATGTAATCAAAATTATTTTTTGTGATTAAATTATGCTGAAACAATAAAAATATTTTTTTGTACTGACCAACAACAATAACAAATATTATTATAATGGAAATTTTATTTTTGCTGATTATCGTTCAGATTCCACAATTTGATGGGGTAAATGGTACTAAAATTCATGATTATCGTCCAGATTTCGTAATTTGATGGGGTAAATGGTACTCAAAATAACAAAAATCTCTCTTGATAAAAATTTTTAAATAATCAGAATAAAAATAAATATTATAATATGAATCAGAATCAGAATAAAAATAAATATTATTATCTGAATCTGAATAAATATTATCATCATTATCAGAATAAATCTGATTCTGCATAAATATTATAATCAGTGTCAGAATAAAAATAAATATATATTATAATCTGAATCAGAATAAAAATAAATATTATTATCAGAATAAATTTGATTCTGCATAAATATTATAATGGAAAAAAATAAATATTATTATATGATTTTGAATAAATATTATTATCAGAATAAATCTAATTCTGCATAAATATTATAATCAGAATAAAAATAAATATTATTATCTGATTCTGCATAAATATTATAATCTGAATCTGTGTCAGAATAAAAATAAATAAATATTATAATCTGAATCAGAATAAAAATAAATATTATTATCAGAATAAAGCTGATTCTGCATAAATATTATAATCAGAATAAAAATAAATATTATTATCTGATTCTGCATTGATATTATAATCTGAATCTGTGTCAGAATAAAAATAAATATTATTATCTGATTCTGAATAAATATTATTATCAGAATAAATATTATAATCTGATTCTGCATGAATATTATAATCAGAAAATAAATAAATATTATTATCTGATTCTGTAAATATTATTATCAGAATAAATATTATAATCTGAATCAGAATCAGAATACAAATAAATAAATTTAAAACATAGCAAAAGAGAGTACCTGACGAGCAAGTTGAACGACGTCGGGTATATATCTTTTTGGGTTATTGTTATATTTTTTTTTTTTCTCATTGAAAACATCTGTTGGATCGCTAAGCGTGATAGGGGTAATAAAAACACCCCCTAAGTGAACCCCTGGTGTATTGAGGTTCGGGAGTGCTAGGCGAGTTACACCTGGAATTAGCATTTTTTACAATCTTATAATCACCCGTACACAAGTATATCTCATCATCACAAATTCATTTTGCTCCATTTATATAATAATATTATTTGTCTAAATTATTATTTTGTTGTTGGGGTGAAAATCTGGCGAAATAGTCTTCTGCGCTTTTATGGGAGATTCATTACCGACTCCATCAGTTATTTTTTATTATAATATCGTTTCAGCTCTCTGTATTTTTTACCACCGCATTGCACGCACAACTGCTTTTCTCCTCTAACCCCAACACCACATTTCAAACACTCCCTCTACGAACACTTTGCATGTGACATCCACAGAATTCATTTACACAAGCCCT
>JAECUM010056924.1:0-19916 GCA_016617855.1 Megalonaias nervosa | reverse complement strand
TTATATATATATAGTAATATTTTATATTTAATTAAATTTTTTTAAGATTCCTAATTAGAGATATGAAAACCTTATAGTATAATGACAGAAATTTTGAGATATATCGAAATGACAGCGGAAGAGCAAGAAACTTATCATGTACACCCAATGTACAACTTATATGCTACAAATGCACTTGGTTCTGTTATCAATATAGAATCTAAAAAATCTGTTGGCATATCAACACCAGCTAGTATGTTAATTTCAGTAAAAGGCGATAATACAGAAAGAATTAAAATGTTTAGAAAAGATTTTATTTATGCTTTGTTTTGCGACGATATTCCAGAATGACACCAAGTTTATCGAGTAAATAACGCAGTTGCTGATAATAATATTGAAAATTTAACATTACAAAATGAATTTCAACCTCATCCAGTATTTGATTTATATGAGGCAAATGATAAGGGAATTATTAGACATATAAGAACAAAAAAAGCTATTGGAAGTTTAAAAAGAAATGGATATCTTGGTGTTAATGTACGTGGAACAAAAACTAATTTTGTTCATTATCAATATCATCGTTTTGTGTTTGAAACTTTTAACGGACTAATACCTAATGGTTTAGTTGTTGATCATAAAAATGGTATTAAAACAGATAATTGTTTGGAAAATTTAGATGTGGTTACGCCAAAAGAAAACACAAGACGTGGAGCAGGTTCTGAAGGTTCTAATTTTAAAAATCCAAGAAGATCAGTTGTTTCAATAAATCTCAAAACTGGAGAAGAAATAAAATTTGGATCAATAGCATCTGCGACAAAATATCATAAAATTTATCCACGTGCAGTAAAATTTGTAGCTGATAATGTAACTAGATCAGCAACGTCAGTGTTGACATTTGACAGATTTAGTTTTAGATACGATAACTAACGATATTTTCTATATCATTTCTAGTAAGACAATTATGACTAAATTCCATGACATCGTCGCGATTAAATCGTAATGTTATCATTTTATTTTTATCGAGTTTTATTTTGTCTGCTGCTGTTAATAAAAATTTGTCAGAATCACCTAATGTTATCATAACATCAACAAAATAAAAACTGTTTCCCAACAAACAATTTCGAATTGCCTCAGCTAATTCTTTGAGATTTAGTATATTAACTCTTTGATGATATTTTATTTCTCCGAACATCTTATTATTTATTAATTAGATAAAAGATTATTATATTAATAAACTTAATTCAGAGACTGGCTAAACTATATTCGGGAGATTTTGTTTCAGTTTCAAATTTTACATTAGAAAATATTACTAATGATAGATTCGCTAGTTATACTGAAAAAGATATTTTGCATAACTACGACGATGAAGAAGATGATGTTGTTAGTAAAAAAAATTTAAGCAGACCAACAACTGGACGATATGATGTTAAGTACCATATTGCTAAAAAAAATAATAAAATTTCATTTTACTATCACGGAGCATCAAATATTTTGGCAGCTTATAAAACCCTTTTTAAACGTAAAAATAACTGGACAACAAAGAAATATAAAATACTATTTTATTTTTGTTAAAATATTTAATTTAATGCCAATCGACGATGCAAGAAAATTACATTTAATTTCTTTATGTAAACCAGTAAAATGTAAATCCGGACTAATAAAATACGAAGAAATTTATAATAATATTATTCGATCGCAGTCGATGAAATCGACCGAGTTAGTACCCAGCTATTAAATGTATCGCCATACCCTCGCCATTTGACTAAACTTTTGTTGCCGCGTTTTTTAAAAATTTTTTCAATAACAAATATATCTTGTTCTGTTTTCTGAAGTTCTTGCTCGTAAAAACTGCCAGTTATAGGTTCACCTAATAAATCTTTCAACGAGTATGTAACTGGTGTTGTTAAAAGTACTTTATCAACAACAAATACTTCTTCACTCCAGTTATGAGTATATCCTTTTTCCAATGTTTTTTCGTCAAAGAAATTCTAACTTTATCACCAACTTTAAATTTATGTCTGCGGTACATATTTTCGTTTGCTAATATTGGATTTGCAATCGCGTCGTTTGGCGACATTTTACTTTTGCCTAGCGAAAGGGATCTGTGTTTCGTGTTATTATACTCGTCAACAATTTTTTGTAAATTGTCAATATATTTACTCGTATTTTTAGCTGTCAAATATTTGTGAATTTTTTTCGTTGAGCGTGCGATTAAATCTTTCAACGACAACACTTTTTCCCTCATTACCTGTAACATATTTTTTAATGTTATTTTGCTCTAAAAATTGTTCAAATTATTTATTAAAAAATTCTGCTCCATGATCAGTCCAGATTCTATTTGGTTTTCTTTCTGTGTTAATAATAATTTGTTTTAGTGCATCAGTCATCGATGTCCCTGTTTTATCTGAAACGGGTATACTAAACGCGTATTTACTAAAAACATCTACAACATTAAAAAGATATCTCTTTGGAGCGCCATCAGCGCCAACGTTAAACTGAGCTAGATTTGAGATATCAACCAAATCTATAGTCCAGATGTCATCAACAGCATTTGCGACAACTTCACGTCGCGGAAACTTTTTTTTTTAGGTTTATGTAGCTGAGACGCTAGCGTCTCTGAGGCAAGATCATCATATAATTCTTTTCCGAGACCTAATTTATATTTTGCTCCAATAAAACCCTGGACCAGCCTTCGGTCAACACGTTCTCGCATATTTACAGGTTTCATATCACGAAGTTCGTCTAACATTACTTTATCGCAGCTGTGTTTATTTTGTTCGTTGTCTGGAAGTTCAATGTCTCTGTAGCAGATATCATGGCGCATTGCTATTGCGTCAACTTGATTGTTAGGCTCTTGTCCTGGCAGCGGATTATCATTTTCGTCAAGTTGTTTATCAAGAGGATTGTAAGGTCCAGTATATTTATGGCCTGGCAATGTCCAGCCGCCTTTTGGTTTCGGCAATTTGCCAATAAATTTATGTATATCTATACCTGTTCCAATTATTTCTCTGTTGTTGCATTTCTGACAATATGTAACAATTTTATTTTGCTCGAGGCATAAATCTTTATCACAATCGCACTCGCATGTCATTATTTATTTTATAACTGACAATTTTTTCAGATAATATTGTTTCAGTCGTCTACTAAAATAATTTTTGGATAACCCGCTCCGGACAACTTTGTTTTTGGCAAAAACATACTTTTTCTTTTTCCACAGATTGCACAAATACTTTTCAGCATTATTCTATTATTTTATGTTTTTTCTGTTTTTTCATCTTTATTTTCTGTTTTAGTTTTACACTTAAGACAATATGTTGACATTGTATATCAGTGAGTTTAGATAAAATTTAATGCAATCTCATCATTAGCGTGAGAAGGTTGTTTGTCAAATTGCAAAATAAACTTTAACAAATCTGGATTTTAGGTCATGTGTTTAATAAAATTACGCAATAGTATCTACAAGCAGAAGTTTCAACTGGTTGAATTTGATTAGACGAATAATTTATTATTTTCGCAAGAGACTTCGTATCTGGAGATTTTGTCTCTTGAATTTTACTCATATATTTTTTTACTGCGTCACTTGGTGGAATTCCGAACGAGTCAAAATAATTGTTATCAAAAACAGCTACCCAATGTGTACCAGAGCCGTCATTAAAATCGTGTATATTTATAACACACGAACCTGGAGACGCTAGCGATGGAATCGCCGTAAGTTCATCTTTAGAATAAACTCCACTGAAATTTTTTACCTTTTTTTAGTTTGTCAAGTATATCAAAATTACTTAACGCAGACTTCATCTCCTTGTTCCTGGCAACATTAGTCCTCGTTCTACTCCTAACAGATTTGGCAATAGACTTCCCGCCAATCCTGCTAGTAACGGGGCTATTGGAATAAATCCACCTTTTCGCCTCGGTTGTGTCTTTTTTTCGTTGGTGTCTTTCTTTTTGCTATTGTCTTTTTGCTGTTTTTCGTCTGGGCATTATATTTACTAGTCACATAAAATTAAACTTGCAAAATTGTTACCATCGACATTCATACGAAACATTAAACTAATAGAAAATTTTCTTTATACCGCCGCCGCGGACAATGCCACTACCTTTAACTGCCTTTTTCGTTGCGCCAGATACTGCTCAAGACGCTGCTGCTAATCCTAATGGACCTAACACCGGTAAAATTTTAGGTATTAACGTTCTGGCCATTACAGATAGTGCCGGACCGAAGAAACCACCTTCCACCGCAATGCGGTGGGCCATCGCAGTTATTTGTGCAGCACTTAAATCTAAAACAAAAGGTTTTTTGCGATCGTATTTATTTACTTGTTTTTTGGTTAACATTAATTTTGTTAAAGTACCCGAAACACCTTTGGTGTTAGGGTTGATCTTTAATGAAACCTGCCTCTTCTTTGCAACAGCAGCTGCTAATTTTTTAACTTGACCATCTGTCAAATATATTTCTTTTATAATATATTTTATCATCTTATTATTAAAGTTACAGATTAAACTTCTACTGACATTTTACCTCCAACAAAATCAATCGTAATAGTTCTGTCGCTGATCACTAACGCATACACGTACAATTGCGCTGTTGGAGCTGCTTCTAATGTCCATGTAATTTCAATATCAGCAGTTGAAATTACATCTCTTTCATTTTGTTTACTAACATCAAAATAAAATATCGGATAAAATGTACGAAATTCCTCTACTGATATCTGAGATCCGTCTCCAACGTCCTGATATTTTTGCAATGCGTCCATAAAATACATGTAAGGTCGAGTAATATTTTTATTCTCATTATCTGCAAAATTACATTCTATCGCTCGCTCCGGGTATTGCTTTGAATTTATTCTAGCAATTATTCGTCTAACATTAGCATTATCAAATATCGCATTATTTTGTTCTTGGTTGCCACGTCGCGCTTGTTGCTGAAATGCAACAAATAATTGCTGTGGCTTTTGTTCAGTCGACGTTGTTGTGACTCGCCATGTGTAGTCTGTGGTATTTGGAACTACTGTTTGATATATTTTATGTTGCTGAAAATGAATCTTCTTTGTGCAGTTTTTAAGAATATCATCTAATTCGAGCGATTTTGAAACTGTCGGTGTTATTCGTGGCATCCGCAGTGCAAGTTTGTTTATGACAAATTGTACATCATTCCCACCTGACCTAAACAGGCAGTCGTTTTGATCTGATCGAGTTAAAATAAGCGTATGTTTAACTCCACGAAATACTTTATTATAGTCCCTGCAAAAGCCAAATATTGTACTTAGTGGCAGCATTATTGTAATTTGACGTGATACTGCTGCAAGTTCCTTTCTCTTAGCATGACCTTCATTGTAACGTACATTTTTTACGTTAACTGTCGCGTTAACTAAATTTAACATTACAGTTCCGTCCGCAGCTGCTCCTGGTGCGGCTATACCAAGATTATTACAAGCTGCAGTAAGTGAGACTCTTGTAGCGTCTGCATTAGCGGCTACATATGGTGGTTCAATACCAAAATTGGCAGCATTAGCGATAAGGAAATTTCTTACAATATCAACATCTGCAGCAGCATTAGCCCCATGAGCTAATCCTCTTCTTAAAATAAATTCTCCAGATCCTGCTTTAGCAATTCCAGTATCTTTGAACCACATCATATTAGTTGCAGTTGACCTGGAATAGTCGTCAGAAAACGAAATAATATTTAATATTGTACTTGCAACTTGTAAGTGATTTGAAATATCTTCGACAGTTTGATTGGCCAGCTGATATCGAGTACCTTTAAATAAACACCAACCGTCATTTAAAAGTGCTACTTCTAAGTTAGCTGCAATTTCGGCAGGTGGATTAGCTACTGTCATAATCCGGCCACGAACTTCTAACATTGCTTTGTGAGGCAGTAGAAATACGTCATCATGTCGAGTATTAAATGTTCTGTCGCCAGCCTTATTAGGTTCGTTAGAATTTTCATCAAGATATTCCACATATTCAAATTCTGTTACTGTGTCGTCTGTGTCATAAGTTTCTGCTAAATCGAGATAATTTTTAACATACATTTTTCTTATTTATTAGGTTATACAAAATTTTGTCATTAACGATAACAAAGCTATTTCGGTGTTGTTACTTTAGATATTAATTTTTGTATAATTTGTTCTCCTCGCGGTGATAAAAGTTTTTTTGTTGTTGTTATCATTGCGCGTTGGGTTTCTTTTGTTGGTGCAATTTCTGAAATAGCTTGTTTGATTGTCGGTCTTTTTATTTTATCAGCTATTTTTTGTTCAACAGCAGTTCCAGCAGCAGATGCAGCTCCAGTTGCAAAAGCTTTTGATGCGTCAAGTGCAATTGGTGCAACTTTATGAGCTATTCCTGGAGCATTTTCTATAATTTTAGCAAATATATTTCCCAAAAATCCTCCTACTATTTTTCTTCGATAAACTTTTTTTCTGTTTCATTATATCTGAGGTTGCATAATTTTACTTCCAAATCATTTTAGAAAATATGTTTACTATTGTTCGCGTAAGTGTAAATAATAAGTAACAATTTCATTGTTAAAATATAACTGTCTTCCAGACTGATCTGTCAACTGCATATTTACTTCTGTTATTTGATTTTCAACGTTTAGCGGATAATAAATAACTTGACGTGGACTAATTTGCATCAGAGATCCTGGCGGAACGTCTGGTGAAAAACTGTATATCGTTTGTCCTTTACTACCTAAGGCTGAATAAGATCCAGATGCAATAGAGCAATTTACCAATATTGCGTTTATATCAGTTATATTTACTGGCAGTTGGCCGTCATACGTTTCGGGATTATCACGATTAAGAGCAGGATATATATAATTATAAAATCCTATTAGTGGTGCGATACTTGTTTGCGATACAAGACTAATTGTTATATCTTTTAATTTTATTCTAGCGCGTAACGTATTATAATTTGGTGTAAGCTCAAAATTATCAGCTATACCTTTATTTTTTGTTATTAGTTCTTTTATTATTTTATTTAGATCAGTGACATTATAAGCTCCTTGTGGAATTTTAATTATTTTCCACGTGACAAATGGTGGAGTACGTATAGGAATAGTAAATTCAAATTCATCATTTACTCCAGTTTTTACGTTAGCCATAGCATGCCAGCAAGTGCAGGAAATTAGTCCAATTTCATATTGTTTTTCACGATCTAGTTCTATTGGCGGAATATACTTTACATAAAAATTTGCGCTATCATTATCAGATTGACTAGAGTCTAGTAATAATGTTGCTGACATTTATTATTATATTTTTATAAAATTAAATCGCGATGTAAAGTTTCGTATTCGTCAGATGTTAATAAATTTTCCGATCTCAAATTATCAAGTATGTCAATAATTTCATTGTCAATTTCAGCACCAACATTTCCAGCTTCTTTTGATATCAATAGCATTAATCTGCCTATCATTTCAGTAACTGATGAAAAATATTCTAACTCCTTTTCCTTTTTTTTTTTCTTCTCTATATTTTTTTACACGACCTTCATCAAGTTTTTAAAAAAATTCTTCTAAAATCCCACCCCCTACCAAAAGGTTTGTCTCTATTAGTTTGTGCTGTTTTTCTAACGAGTAAAGCAATAACACCATATTTCATTCTATCATAAAGTGGAAGCATATTTTCATCTCCTATGGCTGTGTTTAACTCATTTTTAGCAGTAACACCGTCGTTCATTATTACAGTTAAATTATTAGTACATTTCTCAAATTCTTCATTACTCCATTTACTTATATTATCAAGATCTTTTATTTTATTTTTCTCTAAAAATTTATTATATTCATCCTCTGTTATCTCATTATTTACTTGTTTTATATACCATCGTCTTTGATCTTCAGCAGTTCCCATAAACTTTACCGTCAACTCGCTAACTCTTTCTTGCTCCTTTTCAACATCCTCTAATTTTTCTGATAAATTTTTTAGAATATTTTTAATCTCTATTGTAGTTAAACCTGCTAGTCTTTGTTCAAATTCTAGTGGATTATTAATTAGCCGATCTAGTGCAGCTTGTCTTGCAACCGGATCAGTGATATTTGCTACAAGTGCCTCAGCTAATCTTCTTTTTTCTTCTTCAGATCTCTCAATAATTTTTCCAGCAGCCGCTTCTTGTTGTTCTTTAACTAGTCCGAGTAAACCTTTTTCTTGTCCTTTTTTAAGTTCTTCTTCTGATAGTGGACCAGTTTCAGGTTGTTTTCCAAGTAAAGCTTCAGTAACTGGTTTAATAGCGGCTGCTGTTGTTTCTGCTGCAACCACTTGACCACGTCGTGCTTGTTGGATCATCTGCCTAAGTTCAGCCTTAGATTTAACAAGGTTTTTTTTAGATTTTCTATATGTTTTCTGTACTTTGCTTGTCTTTCCATTAATTATATGCTATTTTCTATAAAACTTACTGTAGATATTTTTCAATACAACAGCGAAACATTTTACTCGTATCATTTGTTAATTTATCAAACAAAAAAAAAAGTCATATTTATTTGCCGTTGCTTTATGATATAATTCAATAAATTTATCTTTCGTTACATCACCACATTGTTCGTTCGCGATATTTCTAACGCCAACATTGTCAAGTCCTGGAAATAATATAAAACAACCAGTATTTCGCCGAATAAATCTGTCAACATTATAAAAACCCTGGGCGAGATAAATAGAATTACATTTTTTATTACATGATAGTGAAAAATATGATCTTATTTTATTCATTTCCTCGTTGTTTAGCAGAATATCATCAAAAACAGCTATCTTGTGTTCGGACGAATCAAGTTGATTAACTGGAACAAGTTCTTCTGGTTGCTTGATAATAAAAAAATCTCCATCAGCCTCAAGATCATCACGAAGTTTGTCATTATAATTGTTAAGTAGCTCATACTTATCCTGTTGTGGATTAATTGTGTAAATATAAACGCGATCGTAGTTAAAATTATCTCCTAGAAGTAAATTCATAAACAAGTTTGTTTTCCCAGATCCAGTTCTTCCAACAATAAGATAATGATAACCTGGAAGTTCGTTTTCATGTTTATGTTTCACCAACCGCTCTGTATCAAAATTTAATATCGACGATTTTGCCATTACTGTTATACAATTTTATGTTATATAAAAAAATTGTCAGACTATAAATAAATAATGAGCTATTATACAAAATTTGGAACATTAGTAGGAGATTCATCGGCTGAAAGTACAACAATAACAGACGGTAAGGTTGATTTATCAGGCTATCTAAAAAAATCCGGCGACACAATGACGGGAAACCTGTTTATGTCAAATCAACGAGTACTAGATTAGAAACAGATTATCCACCAATAAATGTCGTTAATACACAAGCTGTTAGTTATGCACAACTTAAATTAGTCGACAATAATAAACTAGATAAATCTGGTGGAACTTTAAGCGATAACTTAGATATGTCAGGAAAAAAAATTATAAATTTGGAGACCAGGTATCCACCAGCAAACTTAAATCAAACTCAAGGGGTAAGTTATTTGCAGTTGAAGTATGTTGATGATAATAAACTTGATAAAATAGGTGGGATAGTTACAGGTAATATTATCATGAACAAGAATAAAATTACATACCTTGGAGACCCAGCTGCAGAATTAGACGCAGCAAAAATAAAAATATGTTGATGATCAAGAATCTAAGTATGTATTAGTCACCGGTGGTATAATGCGTGCATTTCTCAATATGAATAATAATGGTATTAATGATCTCAGAACACCAGAATTAGATTTTGACGCTGTAACAACAAAATACGTCGACGATATTAATATTCTAATAAACGATGGAATTAACGCATTTAGAACTGATTTTTCCAATCACATACAAACATTCTTGAATTTTCGTAGAAATATAAACAAATCTATTAATGACTTTTTTTGAAATCCAGCGGTTGTAGATATTAAACTTGCTGAAATTAACATAAAACTAAACGATATTGTTAGTGGAATTCCTAATATCATTAAAAACACGAATCTGATTAAAATTCGTCACAAGCAGATCATCAATGTGGTATACACAGTAGCATCAGGATCAGCAACATGGACACCGCAAAATAACACTATCAAACATACCGCAGAAGTCACTGGTGTATATAGGCTGTCCATATTTAGCGGTGCAAAATTTAGTATATTTACCACATATCTATGGCGTCATTCAATCGATAGTTTTTCTGGAACTGTATCTATTATATTAAATAAAGATGCCGAAGAAATATTTCTACTGGCACCATCTGATAAAAAAATTTGCAACCGCAACGTCTTACTGGTGGTGTCTGGAATTTGTCGCAGAAACACCTCGATTAAGTTAATTATAATAAATCAAACCCAGGGACTGGCACTATTGTATAAAATCTGTAAACAAATATTATATAATGAAAAAAGTATAGTTGATTTTAATCATATTTCAGATAAAATTCCAAAACAAGATGTGGACGCTCTCATGCAATATTACAGATATTATCATAAAAAACTTTGGTGCGTGAAAATATTTTACAAATACTATAACAGAATACTTCGAGTGATATCATATTTACCACTGCTAATGACTAGCTCTGGTATAATTTCAAGTGGAGCATCATTAAATCCGTTTTTGTTAGTAATATCCGGTGTTAGTGTTTCTCTTGCAACAGCGTGCAAAAAATTGAGCCTCGTCTTGCAACTTAAAAAGATGCTTGTAAAACAGCAAGTATCACCTATAAAAAATTATTTGATCAAATACGATCTTATTTGCGTGGTATAAAATATGATATGGACGATTTAATACGCGAGTTCCGTATTATTGACAATATGTTAACAGATATTCTGCCAATGAGAGTCAGCAGATATGAAAAAGATTATCATAAAATATGGGTTACAACAGTAGATGTTTAATTTTGTACAGCTTTAGAAATATCATTATCAAATAAAATATCAACCATATTGTCAATAAATGTCATCACATCATCTGCCCAGCCTCTTATTCGTTCGTCATTTTCAATCGCGAATAACCATACTGATCCATATTTTGGTGATATATGGTAACCAACTTTTTTAATACAATCGCTTATTATTTTAGGTTTTATACCAGTATAGCTTGAGGCTGATTTGATTGAATTAAATCTCTTACAAAATTTGTTTGTCAGATCAAATCCAACATGTCGGATTGAATGACAGAATGACATTATATATAATATTTCATTTGTTTAATATGAAAAAATCTATTGGTCTAGAATCCCCTTTGGGTTTCAAAATTTCATCATTTTCTGAGATAAAAATTTGTTGGAGGGTGGTTTTTTGAGGGAGAGGGGGTCTCTGAGGTGGTGCAAAAATGTCATAATATATTTATTTTTGATGGGGTGAGGGTTTCTGGCCTTAAACCCTCTTTGGAATAAAACCCTCATCTATAAATACTACTTATATATGATTTGGGGGGTCACGTGACCCCCCTTTACCCATGCTGCGGGCGGCCATGTCTGCGAGCTAGCAGCGTTATAACGCTGTTATTTAGCGTGAAATGCTCCCAAATGTTGAGTTCATTATACGTGTGTGTGTGTGTGTGTGTGTGTGTGTGTGTGTGTGTGTGTGTTATATTTCTATCTCGATATTGTCGAATTCACGCGTAAGGATGAAAGGATTACTTACAAAATACGGGTAGTCACTGGTATGAAAGTATAGGTGCCTGATTTCAGTATATTAATGTATGGTCGTATGGATTGTTCTGTGAAAATTGCTTTTGCGTTTGTATTTTATATTATTGGAGTTAATGTACACATTGACGCCAACATAAATCAAAACACATTTATGTAGTTGGTGTAGTGTTCGGATCGGCCGATTAATCTCTTTGTAAAGTAAAGGAACCGATACATTTTACAGGGGTGGGGGATGGGGCGGTGTAATTGTAAATCATACTGCATATAAATTCAACCCTTTGCGCAAACGAAAAACCCGCGGAGGCTTAATGGTTAGCATGAGAGATTCGCGACAAGATGAGTTTCCCATTTTGCCCAGAACAGTTTGGGTCCGCCGCCTTTCTTTTCTCTGAGAAAGATACATAACTGATATCATCTCGGAACAATACGACCTATCATGTGCGATGTGCCGTTTAAAATTTTAAAAAGTTAATATATCGTTTAATCGATCTCCCATCAACGGAATGTTTTTTCACAGAATATCGCATCCTGTAATGAAACGTATAATATGATACCCTACCTAAAATTGGGAAACAAAATTGTTAACCTTAATTTTTGGGAGTGCTCAAAAACTCATGTCTTTCTCTTAATTACATATTCTTCAATAGATATTCACCATCCTAAAGAACGCTTATTCACAATTTATATGATAAGCAAGAACAATTTAGTCTTGTGCGAAATTTATACCAATAATAGGAATCGGAGAAAAGGAAGTCAAAGCAAGGGCACAAAAATATGTCATTGTCAAATTGTGGGAACAGCTTTTGATGACATAGCCGTCATTCAATATTACAGCTTTACTGCTAAAATAGCTTTCTATGATACAGCGGTCATTCAATTCTACAGCTTTACTGACACAAACAGCATTTGATGACATAGCCGTCCTTCAATATCACAGCTTTACTACCACAAAAAGCTTTCTGTGATAAAACGGTCATTCAATATTAAAGCTTTACTGACATAGCTTTCTATACTACAGCTGTCTTTCAATAATACAGCTTAACTTACACAAACAGCTTTCTGTGATACAGTAGTCCTTCAATATATCAGTTTTACAGACACAGAAAGCTTTCTATGATACAGTCGTCGTTCAATTTTACAGCTTTACTGGCAAAACAGCTTTCTATGTTACAGCGGTCATTCAATTTTACAGCTTTACTGACACGAAGAACATCTATGCTATAAAGAGTACATAGATATAACGAACCGAAAAGACACGCCCACACCCACATTATATATATTTACAAGCAACAGTGCATAAAAAAACTCACCTAAACATGAAAAGTTTACAAAATCATTTGAGTAAAATGTAGATAGTAGTGACCTGATTGCGGTATCGTGGTGTCGTACTCTTCAAAATTTATAAACATGTCTATTTTAATGACTATACAAGCACCCGTGTCACAAATAATTACTGAACGTAAAACGTGTAAATGATTACTAGAGTGTAAAAAGTAGTGCAAATGTCGGTTAAATGGTGTAGAATTCAGGACATATGCATAGATCTAATTCCATGACTGTACACGGTTAAATGGTGTAGAATTCAGGACATGTGCATAGATCTAATTCCATGACTGTACACGGTTAAATGGTGTAGAATTCAGGACATGTGCATAGATCTAATTCCATGACTGTACACGGTTAAATGGTGTAGAATTCAGGACATGTGCATAGATCTAATTCCATGACTGTACACGGATAAATGGTGTAGAATTCAGGACATGTGCATAGATCTAATTCCATGACGGTACAAACAACGGTGTCCCTGGAACTGATCCAAACGTAAAATGTGCAACGATCACTGAAACGTGCATAACATGTCACTGTTACTTAATTTCTTTAGAATGGTGTAGCATTTCTTCGGATGTATGCACATAAATATATAAGCAACATTGTCCCAGCTACTGATTTAAACGTAAAAGGTGTAAATGGTCATGAAAAGTAAACCACTTTGACCTCATTTTTGTATGGTGGTGTAACACTCCTTGATACGTATGTATATATTAAGTTTTATGACTGTGAAAGTAATACTGTCCAGTAAACTGACCTAACCTGAAAGGTGTACAATTTATGCACTCCAACGCCGACAAACGAATACGATACAGGGTGTAGAGCTTAAACTGTCCTGCATTCAGTACAAGCTAACTAAAACAAAGCTTAAACTGTCCTGCATTCAGTACAAGCCAACTAAAACAAGGCATACTATATCTTTAAGTTAAAAAATCAAGTTTACACAATTCACTGTAACCAATTTTGCAGAAGAGAACTTTGAATATCCACCAAAACTTGAGAGCTTTCTTTTACTATGAAAAAGAATGCATATTATCAAAGAATAGCAAGTCATTTCTGAGGAATTGTGTAGACAACCTGAAGTCATAGACTACTTTATGTAAGACCCAGCAAGGAATGTTACACTTAATTAGAAAGTGTAGTCAGCCTGAAGCTATTAAGGACAATGGTATGACGTTGACAAGTTGTTGACAGATTCGGACATAGGTCAGTGGCCTGTTGTTATTTTTTAAGATTACCGTTACTGGGCTGATAAAAGTACCAAGTTTGGCACGAGGAATCCTCGAGACCTACTAATCAATTTTAGCCTTTCTGAAATTTCCATAACATTCACGTCAAATACTCGAATCCTAGATGGACGACACTCACTGCCCTCAAGCCTCCAAGGACTCACGATACTAATTCAGTTCCAATAGTAAACCTATGCAAACACCATGATATTAAACATTCAATAACTTTAAATTTCTGAGTGCTCATGATCAAACCTATATTTATCAGTATAGATGAAACCTGGATGTCAGCTCCTGTGTAGAATAAAGGATTTGAGCCGCGGCATTTTCTGGACCTACATGTGTTTGAAACATATGCTTTCAATTCCGCACCAAAGAGTCAGGTGCTAATTTCAGTAATGAGTGTTCCAAACTCAAGACTGTTAAAGGACTGATATTCCATCAATAAAACAATGTCTCTATTTTTTTTCATTTACAACTAGGATAAGCTCTCAAAAGATTCTTTTCCCTAAAAAAAATAACTTACATTATTAACCAATCCTGGCCAGCCAAACCCATATCTACTCTATTTTATGTTCATCCATTTCCAGTCTGGTTCCCATTTTTCCACACAATTAGTACCGTGTGTCCTAAAGCCCCAGTTCCCCCGTTACGTGCAAGAAGTCGTATATGCCAAATCATCTGAATAATACTGAATCTTGAAAGATATTGGTCCTAAACATCATTGGGTTCCACTAAAACTAGACAATATGGACGTTTCATCACATTATGAACCATGTAATTTCTCCCTGAAACTGAGAAACCCAGCCATTTTTCACGTGTGTTCGAATTAATCTGATGTTGATCGGCGACATTCATGGGTGAACCGATTTCAGTCGAAAGCTGGTACACAAGATTTGATGACGTAAAGTTGTAAAAATGAGTAACTAACACCACGCTATGTCGGATTGTCTTCTGGCCAAGTTCGCCCTTCAGTGTAGATTGTAGCGACCCTGCTGATCACCTGAGTCTATTTGTATCAAATGCACGCTTTTCTTTTCAGATCCGCTTAAAAAAAATCCCGGACCTGCCCATCTTCATTCCTTCTTGAAACAATTTGTGCGTCACGTGCAAAAGTTATTATTAGATTAGTCTCTACAATGGAATTTGTCGAATGAATCACATCACAGAAATTACCTGAAAATAAATCTTGTGTGATATAAAATGGGATGTAATGCACTGGTATATAGATTCGTTCAAAAAGAAAATATATATAGGAAGTGAACAGTTAGACATTTTATGTCATTTCTAGCTTTGTTTAGCTATGTATTATATGTACACTTGTAGATTCAATATCGAAGATCCTTCCATGTATGTTTTAAACAAACGATTGAACTGCATATTAACACTGAAAAGTACATTGCTAGATTAAATTAAAGAGGACAAATTATTCAAATATGGACCTCAGTCCTGAATCTAAAATTTGTGTACGAATCCTTTCTAGTTCTTGTAATTCGTTTTGTTATTTGGATATGATTTGATGAAAAATATTAGAAAAGTCTTTATCACACCGTTTACTGAATTTTCCACCTAAAGAGTATGTGCGCTATATGTACATGTATTTATTCCTTTTTGATATACATCATATTTCTTGTCTCTAGATGATCCGATAACTTGAAATGCTTGATTGTGATCAACCTATTACAGGATAATAACATTTTAAAAAAGTATGACGTAAAATATAAAAGGGAAATCACTCTATATTACTATCATTATTTTAATTAGCTATTTGGGGTCGTTTTCTGTGTGTAATCGTGTAGTTAACAAGTACTGGGGCTTCTGGCATCCAAGTAGTGTACATTTTAGCACTTTCTTAAATGCATTGTGCATTGAATGTTATTCAGGATAAATATTTTCATTTTTTAAATGCGTAGAGTTTGTTTATTTATTGACACGTCGTTTGTTTTAAGTTACGGAAATATATTAAAGGTTTTGAAACCTTGAATCAAAATATGAGCAACTATGTTAAATTCTGACACCATGTCAACCAATTTAAATTCTGAGACCTTGTCAACTAATGTAAATGCTGAGACCTTGTCAACTAATGTAAATGCTGAGACCTTGTCAACTAATATAAATGCTGAGACCTTGTCAACTAATGTAAATGCTGAGACCTTGTCAACTAATGTAAATGCTGAGACCTTGTCAACTAATGTAAATGTTCAGACCTTGTCAACTAATGTAAATGCTGAAATTTTGTCAGCTAATGTAAATGCTCAGACCTTGTCAACTAATGTAAATGCTGAGACCTTGTCAACTAATGTAAATGCTAAGACTTTGTCAACTAGTGTAAATGCTCAGACCTTGTCAACTAATGTAAATGCTGAGACCTTGTCAACTAATGTAAATGCTGAGACCTTATCAACTAATGTAAATGCTGAGACTTTGTCAACTAATGTAAATGCTGAGACCTTGTCAACTAATGTAAATGCGGCGACCTTTTCAACTAATGTTAATTCTGACACCTTGTCTGCTAAAGTAAATCCTCTGACCTTATCATAAAAGAAAACATTTCAACAACTGACTTTGTATGTAACTTACCTTTTCATTAAACATGAAATGCTAGTAAACTTCATTTTGCAAATATGTAAACTAAAGTAACATCAGTAGCAGCCTTATCGAGGTATGAAAGGTGTGATCGCACCAGTAGGGTGGGGTGGGGGACCAAACATTTTAGAGTTTGTTTAAAGCAAATTATAATTAAAGCAGATTATTTAAAAATAAATTTGATTTGAAAACAAACATGTATTTTTGTATGAATATTTCATAGAATTTCTTCAGTGATATAGAAATTAGATTTTTGGGGCGCATTTTCCTCACTTCGCACCCGATAAGCACAGCCCTAAAACCGCCCGTGAATCCATTAAATAATATTGAACTCATCCATCATGACGTCACGAGGCTGCAGAAAAAAGACTTATTTAATATCGCATGACACTATTTACTGATCAGTGCATACAAAAAAAAAAAGAATCTCGAACGAGACGAATATCTCTGTCAAATTGTCTTTCAGATTAATCCGCATAATAATTGACCAAGCTTCATTCACACAATGAAAAGCATGTTACTTTTGTTTGAAAAGATTTTGGCTACAAATAAACTTATAATTTTCACTGTCAAGCCTGAATATTTCATTAGTTGGTACAAAAAATTGAAAGTGGCAGTTTGTGTAAATTTTTAATCAGACCATGTTAATTCTTTTAATACAATCAAAAGCGAACAACTAAGGATCACTCTGAACATTTTGACTCTGTAGTAGGTGTTAATGTTATTCAGAATGAGACATCCTTTAGTGTTTATTACTTTACAGATCACAGATCATGGATGTAATTTATGTCGGCATTTGCACAATTGACTTTTCTCATTAAAGAAAAGAAATTATCGCTCACGCGCTAGAAAAACGCTTATCCACAATTTCTATATAAAAGAAGTCAATAAAATTAAGTCTCTGGAGAAACGTTCCACTGTTCTCACTAAATGGTCAAAATTGTTCCCAAGCCACGAGCTAACAGAATTACCAGTCTATGATGAAAGTTCCCAAATATAATCAGTTTTGGCAAAGTGAATTCCGCCAATCTATATACCACATGTTCTTACCGTAAGTACGCCTTACTGTGAAACTGTTATCTAGAATAACTCGCTCTAAAATAACTATCGTGAGAAATACTTGTATGGTTTGGGTCTCAAATAGTTTTGTATATTAAGATATTTCTGTAAGCTTCCAGCTATTGTGATAGTGTTGACCAAGATTAGGAAGCGCACGTTCAAGTCACAATCAAAATACTATTGATGACGGTCAATGACAGCATAATCACGGATCTGAGGGATGGAGACTTAAGTCGTTGTGTATTATGTACTTAATTTAAATTCTCCTAGTATCTCGCTGCAAGTATGCTCCCGCGAACCCTTCCTCTGAAATACTGAGCCTGATTAGCCAGTATAATCCCACTGAAAACAGGCATGCAATGGTACATATTGTATAAATCCCACTGAACACAGGCATGCAATGGTACATATTATATAAATCCCACTGAAAACAGGCATGCAATGGTATATTGGGTATAATTCCACTGAAAATAGGCTTGTAATGTTATATACGGTACAATACCACATAAAACAGGCATGCAATGATATATATATGGAATAAATCCCACTGGAAACAGGCATGCAATGGTATATTGGGTATAACCCCACTGAATACAGGCATGCAATGGTATATTGGGTATAATCCTACTGAAAATAGGCATGAATGGTATATATGGTATAAATCCCACTGAAAACAGGAATGTAGTGATATATACATCATAATCCCACTAAAAACAGGTATGCAGTTGTATATACGGTATAATCCCACTGAAAGCAAGCATGTAGTGTAGTCTTATATACGTTTAATCCAAAACAAACAACAACAACAACAAAAAAAACCCCACACCAGGCATGCATTGCTATGTACGGTATAATCCGATTGAAAACAGCTAGGCAATTGTATGTACGGTATAATCCCACTGAAAACAAACATGCAGTGGTATATATACGACATAATTACACTGAAAACTGACATGCAATGGTACATACGGTATAATCCCACTGAAAACATGCATGTACGGTATTATCCCACTAAAAGAAGGTATGTAAAGGTATTTACGACACAATCCCATTGAATACAGACATGCACGTGAATACGGTATTATCCCACTGAAAACAGATATATAATGGCATATACGATATTATCCTACTGAATACAGACATGCAATGCAATACGTTATTATCCCATTGAATACAGACATGCAATGCAACACGGTATTATCCCACTGAATACAGGCATCTACTGGGATATACGGTATTATGCCACTGAATACAAAAATGCAATGATATATTGGGTATTGTCTCAATTAACACAGGCAAGCAATGGTATATACGGTATAATCGTACTGATTGCTTGCAGAATATTCTTTATTTAGAAGTAATATTTTGCATCAAAGTAAAGATGGCTGATTGAATATATAAATCCATTGATTGGTATGTGAATACTGTATTTGTGTTTGTATTTAAAATTTATTGGATTTAATTACATATAAATGGACGCGAATATGAAAGATGACATGTTTATATTATTAGTGTCATGTTTTAATGAACTGATTAAACTCCTTAAAGCGCAGGAACGATACATTTGATATGAGCGATGCCAGGGGCAGGTGCGAGGACGGTGTAGTTGCAGAATAATATTGGGTATAAATGATATCCTTCACTCAAATGGAAAACCGTGGAGGCTTAATGGCTTGCGTGTCGGATTCGCGACAAGAAGAGTGAGGATTCTAATTATGGCCAGACGAGGCAGGGTCGAACTCATCGGTTTTCTCTCGGCAAGAAATACGACCTTTCATATTGTTACGTGTCGTTAAACTTTAATAAATAAATTTGATTGGTCTATCTCCCACAAATGAAACGAGCAGTCATTCAATTAATAGCGTTGCTGGCAGAAACAATGCAACTTTATAACCAAATCGATACACGGATAAACACATAAAACTTGTACTATAAAGAATACTTTGGCACGGCCAACCGAAAATACACACACAAACACACACACGCACATTCCCATTATATAAGTAAGCATTCCAGGAATATATATATATATATATATATATATATATATATATATATATATATATATATAAAATCACATACATTAAAAATAACATGGCATTTAAAGTGTTG
>JAECUM010056921.1:0-10024 GCA_016617855.1 Megalonaias nervosa | reverse complement strand
TTAGCCGAGCCTGGACTCGAACTCACGCAGACAGAGGTGAGATGGCAGTGATCCGTAACGATCAGCGCTTTAGACCACTCGGCCACTCGGGGACCCTCAGATATTTGTAAATTTGTTTTGTGTTTCTCATGTCATAGAAAGTTGTTTCATAGAAAGTGTTCTTCGTCGGCCAACGATTTGTTTCTAAATATTGAAAGTATTTTAAATCTTTTCGTTGTTATCATTGACAATCATAATGTATTAATAAGTATAAAAAATTATTATCATGAATTTTACCACCAGGAATAGTTTAACAATTTGGATATTGTGTCTTCATGTCTGTCTGTCGGTCCCGCCATTGGTAATGCAATGTGTCTCCTTCAATGTATCTCCTTCACCTTTGAAGACGCAGACTTGAAACTTTGGGATATTATTGGGGATAGTCGTTTAATATATTAAGTATAGATCTCTGGGCGGGACCAGTTCTGGAGATAATAATTTGCTTCAATAACCTATAGATTTGAAGTCTTTTACGTAGAGACTTGAAAGTTGATTTTGGTCATCTTTAAGGCCAGTACAATAAAATATGCATTGGAGTTTCGAGTTACACTCTCTGGTCTTGCCCGAGGGATGTTCCCAGTGGGTAAGCTTCCCTGGGTCACGACGTGAAAACTATTTTAACACCCACCCAATAATCATATAAAGGTTTAAAAGATAAGAGATGGAAACAGACACACTGGTATATCCAATACCGACTCTGGGTCATGCCCCTTAGGTTGTGGATTTACCCCTGCGTCATAGCTTGGAAGCAGCTGAGATCCACGCCTTTTAACCATACCCGTAGAAGGAGACTTTCTCTTGGGTCATCACTTGGAAACTGATGACACAGCCGACATACGACTTGAAGAAAATGTGGAATCAGTCTGTATTGATACTTGTGTATGCTGTTTCCTTATCTTGGCCACCACTGTGAACCATACTATATATTGTATCTAGTTCCACATCTTATCACCGGAATGTAACTTTAAGGTCAATGTACTTGGTAGAGAAAAGAGTACGAGATGGGTATATACTGTAATGTGTGATACTCTTGTTATCGGAGGTCTGGAGGTTGCGTCACATGTCAATGTTTTGGTGCTATCGTCAAAATAGTTAACTTTGCGAAGGTTATTCCACGTGCATCTACCATCAATCTATGCGACAATGATGTGAAAGTTTGGGTGTTTTGGGTACGTGCATCTTAGCCACCATTGTATGGGAATTTTCGTAAATTGTCTGTGCCCATAGCTATATCGGTATCGGGTTACAAATGCATAAAAGGGTACAGTATGCGGATATGCTGTTGTTCTGAAGATTTCGGTCTGAAAATAGCACCATAAGTTTAATATGATGCAAGTTTTAATTCTTAAAACTCTTCACATAAACATAATTGTGAAATAGTCAAAGAATTTAAGATGCGTTCCAACTTTTTAAAATCTTTCTATCATGCGAGACATGACATAAACAGTATCATATATCATTCATTTATCACCTGGCCCTCATTAACTTATTAAGTGAGAGAAACCTTCAAGGAGTTTTACATTTTCTGAAATAGCTATATCTGTGGAGAAGTAGAAACTGTCTGGTAAGTGACAAACCATACATTTATTTTCGCAGAGGGACGGGGAACCATACATTTTCTTTTAAACCAGAATATTTATTACATTACACTCAAAAAAGTAAATTATTTTCTAATATAATGGATATAATGAGTTTTCTGTCCACAAATTAGAGCACGAAATTCTTCAAGATATTTGAGGGCTGGGAATTTGTAACTTTTGGGGTAAGATAATCCATCGCCCGCCCCCGTCTGCGAATTAAATTGGCAGTCCCGGAAGGAAAAATCAACAAGGAATAAAGCTCTTTTAACCCAGTTTAAACTGCAAATTACTATTATGATTTATTTTTACTTTCATTTCATTGTTAGCCTAGTAAGCTGTTAAAGTTTGTTTTATTAACCCCAATAAAAATCAGTTCAGTTTTTGAAATGTAACACTGGTCTTCAATTTTGTAGACGTCACCTGCTTCAGAGATAAATTGTGCTATTTATTATGGATGTAGATGTGCTGAATTCAAATATGAAAATGAAAACAACTGATTGGCTACTGTTTCCAAGATATTTAAGTTTTTACATTTTACGTCTATGTATATTGTGTAGATAGTAGAGTTTTAATCATATATTGTAAACCTGTATCTTTTCATGTGTTTATGCTTGCTTTACATGATAATATTTCACTGGTCCTGTTTATGTAACACTTTAGGAAACAGCAAAGGGTAAGATAAATAAAATTTATTATGAAACAAAAAGCCAAAACCTATTATGTTTATATAAGTACATAGTTTAGTCATCATTCGGTGTCTACTCGGCGCTTCTTCGCTCGTCTCTTGTATTCATTCAGTGGAATTTATCTTTTACTG
Organism: Megalonaias nervosa; assembly: GCA_016617855.1. Classification (NCBI taxonomy): domain Eukaryota; kingdom Metazoa; phylum Mollusca; class Bivalvia; order Unionida; family Unionidae; genus Megalonaias; species Megalonaias nervosa. Next base: position 7,588 of record JAECUM010056921.1, on the reverse strand, counting down.
TCCAGCAATAGTCAGCAAGCATTGATGAGCTCCATTTACCCTAATAGCGTTTCTCCATTGTTGCAATGTCCTGGCAAAATCGCTCTCAGTGCTCGTCCCCCACTGCTCCGCCGTTCGGTGGAAAAAGTTCTATATGAGAGTGGAAACAATTCATCTTTAGTGACATGTTGTAACCAGTTCTTTTGTATGCCCTTAAGAGGTTTTCCACCGACTCTCTTTAGTTGTCTGCCTTGTTGTTTCCGAGAACATTTGTTGCCACTAACTTTGCCGTCATTTCCTTGCCACGAAGTGCACAGTCAAATGCATCATCTCGAAGAAGTTCACGAATCCTAGGACCAACAAAGACACCTTCCTTTGTCTTAGCTTCTCTTAACCTTGGAGATTTTCCATGGAAGTACTTAAAAACTGCTTGTGTTTTGTCCATGGCCTTAACAAAGATCTTCATCAGACCCAGCTTGATGTGCAAGGGTGGTAACACAATCTTCCTTGATTCAACAAGTGGTGCATGCTGAACACTTTTCTTCCCAGGCTCCAATGACTGTCGGAATGGCCAATCTCTCTTGATGAAGTGGGAATCTCTCGCACGACTATCCTATTCGCAGAGGAAATAGCAGTACTTTGTGTATTCAGTCTGCAGGCCGAGCAAGAGAGCAACAACCTTCAAATCGCCACAATGCTGCCACTGATGTTGATCATAGTTTATACACCTCAAAATTTGTTTCATGTTTTCATCGGTTTCCTTCATATGGACTGCATGACCAACTGGAATTCGTGGCAAAACATTGCCATTATGCAGAAAAACAGATTTAAGATTCGTCTTCGATAAATCATTGAAGACTCCACTCATCTGGATCATGAACGATGTTGATGGCTACCATCACACCATCGATACTGTTACAGGCTACAAGATCACCTTCCATGATGAATAATGGGACAAGATCATTTTAACGGTCACGGAACATGGAAACGTTAACATCATCTGCCAGGAAATTCCACTGCTGTAGTCTGGAGCCCAACAACTCTGCCTTACTCTTGGATAGTTACAATTCCCTGACAAGGTCATTTAGTTCACCTTGTGTTATGAGGTGTGGTTCAGAGGAGGAGGATGAGTGAAAATATGGGTCATGTGACATTGATGGTTCGGGACTAGAAGTATCATTCTCTTCCATTTCTTCGTCTGACTCAAGTGAGAATAATTTTGGTGCATCAGGAACCGGCAGTTCTTCTCCGTGGGGTACTGGGCTTATAGCTGATGGAATATTTGGATATTACACAGTCCACAGTTTCTTTTTTGACACACCTTTCCCAACTGGAGGCACCATGCAGAAGTAACAACTGCTGATATGATCTGTTGGCTCTCTCCAAATCACTGGCACTGCAAAAGGCATAGATTTCCTTTTCCTGTTCAACTACTGGCAAAGATCTGTTGCACAAGTGTTGCAGCATATGTGTGCCCCTCACCTCTTGTCCTGATCACCTATTTTGCACCCAAAATAAAGGTGATAGGCTTTCTTAACCACAGTGGTTATACTGCCCTTTTGTGATGCAAAGTCACTTCACCACATACATAGCAGAAGTTATCTGCATTGTTCACACAAGTACGAGGCATCTCTGCTCACTTTGGCTAAAGCGAAATGTGTCCCTTTGCAAAATCAATCACTGACAAATAAGAGAGCATTACAAAGTATGATTTCTAGAGCTGATATAGAGTAATTTATTCAGTAGAGTGATGTAAACTTAGTTAGAATTGCATCATCCATGACTTCTAGGAATAACATCATGCACTTCATATCATGTATGACGCAATGCCAGCTTCAGATTGCATCATTCACTGTTTTCCCTAAAAGGCAGGTACTGTCCAAACGCAGTCATAGATTTATTCATAGATCCAGTCAAAGATGTATTTTAGTCATTTCTGGTTGAAATTGAGATCCCTTTCCTTTATAAATCACTTACGCTCTGCCATTCCCAAGTCAAGGGTCGTATATACTAACCCAATATTGTATTTGTAAAACTAGACCCATTCAACAATTTGAAGCATCAGTTTAGTTCTCAGTGACCCAGAATTAGTAAAATTTGATTACATTTATTTTGGGAGCATTTTGGCTGTAGCCCAGTGTAATCAGGAGTTGCGACCTGTTGAAAATATTTTCTTTTATACTTTCATGTCATGGCGGTTCATGCGATTTACTTTGTACATCGATGTGTGTCGGTCCTTCCGTCTTCCCTGTCCATGCTGACGCTCCTAAACATTACGTATTAACATTAAACTCTCAGTAAGAGTGAACATCGGATTAGTATGTGTTCTCCGTATATATAAACATATAGAGGCTCATACTTGTATTATTTTATTTGAGAGAGAGAGAGAGAGAGAGAGAGAGAGAGAGAGAGAGATGTTATAGCGAAACTTTTCAGTCTATATAAGTAGAAGCTTTGCAGTCTTCAAACACGATTTTCAGCCTTTTTAGATCGAATGCAAGCTTAATTTCGACATGTGTGGACATTCTGAATCTAACAGGAAGAAAAGAATGTAAATGAAAGTTTTGAAAATGCTCTTTAAAAAGTCCAAGCCTATTAATATCCTGGTGAGACATTAGCACCAATTTTGTACTGAAGACATCGGCATTTTCTTTAAAGTTGTATCAAGTATATTGTTATCATGAACCATACGGTAGGTACATTGTCATAGGAGATATAAACATTTTCGTTGCTAATGGGCAACCTCTTACAATCCCTTGAGGCGTGCAAGGAGGTATTCGTCGAGTTCCAACAAATATTTGTTTACTTTTGTTTGTCTTCACACTTTCCTAGCATGGCCCCTGGTGCGTAGTATGTTCATCTACATCATCAGAGTTGAAGTTAAAATACATTTTCCCCATACAATCAGTGTCAACTTTATCGCATCTTGTCTATTAGTATGAGACAACATGTTTCTGTTTAAATACAAGGTAATTGCTATATTATACTACTTCGCCATAATATTTTATTCACGATTGTCCGTGAATACTACATTACCTAGCATAAAATTTCTCATTTATATGTTTATTGTCTTTAACTTCTCCAATCTATAGGTTATTGTTGTGCCTTGCATGCCAATTGTCAGAAGACAATAGGCTATCCATAGCGGCCAGTATAACCGCTTGGCGCTCAGCATTAAGAGGTTAGTGTTAGGACTGGTCAATCTGGTATCAGGTTAATGTGACTGGGTGGGACATGATGATACATGTCTGCGGCATGATGCCCCAGTGCTAGACATCACTATAAACTGTCACGCTGAAAACATCGTAATGATATGACTGAAACATTTTTAAAGCTACGTTAAAAATCCAAAACACACATTCTGTCATTTCTTTTATAAACGGTTCCCCAACATTATTTGTTCAAGTTTTGCTGCCATAAACATTTATATTGTAGAATTGCGCTTTGTACTGAATCAAAAATTTTATTGCGCCATACCTGTCCAGCTCCTTTGTTTTAAAACAACAGAAACAAGTATGACACCCCTTCTTCCCTGTGCTAGCTTGTCAATTGCTGTATCTCTTGTTTTATTTTCTTTTCTCCAGAATGTGTAAGTTATATCAATGCCAGCAAGATCCGATAATGTTCTCATAGCCATTATATCTTAAGATTTTTTTTTCTAATTGGCTATAATTTTCAGAAGTTACTTATCTAAGGCTAATGACTACTTATTAGAGTTAAGGCATACTATATAAGTAGTCAACGTGGATACTAGAGAGTGGACAAAACATCCAGTGTATAATAATAATGAATGTATGGAAAGTGGCCTGGTTGGTCACATTACCAGAAAATGGATCATAATGTCCTATCTATGAAGCATAGGCTATGAAAGGATTATTGTGACCACAAGAAATAATTTTAGAAGATATCTTGACTTTCATAGCTTTATTTACACTGCGATTGCAGGACCTGTTTCTGCTTATTAGACCATAGACCATATTGATACTAACAAGATAAATAATGCCCTGGATAATCTTCAGGAACTTGCTCAAGTTGTAAATGTTAATTAAAGATCTCTCAAACCAATTCCAGTAATTGCCAGATACAAACGAGAAGGTGTTTTTGAAGAAAATTGTGCTACTGTCAAGACCAGTGCTTCGTATTTACAAATTTAGATTTGCCACCAATTACACATTTATTCTGGGTAATAAATTGTTAATATAAATGTCTGACTATTATGATGAGGATCCAATTGAAGCATGCGACCAGCTTGCTACGGAAAATGGGTTTTTCCTGCGAGGAGAATCGGAATTTACAGCTCCAGAAATGTATAAACATTACCAAAGCAAGCGTTCGTCTGCAAAATCAAGCAGTGTTAATAATCCTAAATATCATTTGGCAAAATATTTTAAAGAAACTAATGTTACTCATGAGGAGCGTGGAACGTTTCATCAGCTTCTAGATCTTTTGAAGACTAAGAATCTGCTCGTCATTGGTGGGGTTCTCAGGCAGAAGCATATTAAGTATGATTTGATTTTTTAAAAAATATTCCTCAGATAATGGTAGGCACTGGACAGATGCCAGCAGAATAGCTTGGCGAAAAAATAAAACTTTGTAAGCCAGTTTATTGCCGAAAACTTTTAGCCCCATATGAACAAATATTCTCTGAAATTATGCATAGCTTAATAAAGCTTGTTGGTACCCAGTAATTAAATGCGTGACCATAACCATGCCATTTTACAAAAATATGTCTCTTCTTTTGCTTTTATTATTTTTCCTGTTCTAAAAAAACTCCTGCGACGTTTTCTGCAGCTCCTGCTCATAAACAGATGCCTCTGTTTATTCACCAATTTAATCGCTTAATTATAAGTAGCAGGAATACTGAACAATACCCTGCTGATAAAAAAAAATTCTTCTGTTCAGTTCTAAGGAAAGGCCTTTTAAAATATGTTTGACAGAGAAATTCTGACTCCATCACCAGCTTTAAATTTATGGTGTCTCTAAATCTTTTCATCAGGTCGCATTGGATTTTTAATGCAGTCTTCAGGGGACATTCCTAATGTCCGGTGTTTTTCTTTTATTATAATCAATCAGATGCTTTGGCAGTATATCAACATAATTACTTGAGTTGTTTGCCGTAAAATGTTTGTAAATATTATTTTTAATGTTCTGTTAAAACTCCCCACAATACATCTCTTACCCTCATTACCAGTTGTGTATGTTTGCCGAAAACATTTTAAAAAAGCTTTATAATAAAACCTCTCCTTCACGATCAGTCCATATTGTATTAGGTCCTTGTGCTTCCTAAATTGCAGCAAGTTTATTTGCTGCTGAACACGTATGTTTTCCAGAGATAATTTTATGAAACGCTCATGCTGCTGCGGCTGCTGATTTATATTTTAATGGTACCGACGACACAAAGCTACTTTTCGCATCAGCTGTGTTTAGCAGGTGTTTTAAGCTGTTATTTGCATATGCAACACTAGACATATCTGCAATATCCACAATCCAAATATAATCCACAGCGATTGCTATAATTGTTCTGCGAGAATTCTTTTTGGTTTGTGAAGTTCATTGAAGAGACTTACAGTCTCCAAAGCATTGCTCCCCAGTTCTATACCAAGCTTATATTTAGCTAGGATTATTCCCTGTACAAGTGTTTTTTAAAAATTATTTCACTCATATGTTTGACGACATGTCGAAAAGATCTTTAGCAAAAGAGAATCACAACCACGCTTATTGTCTTCATGATCTCTATAGCAGATATCACGAAGCATTACTATGGCATCAACTTCTTTATAAGGCTCCTGTCCCGGAAGAGGCTGATCCTTTTCATGCAGCTGCTGATCTAATGGATTCCACTGGCCTGTGTATGTATAACCTGGTAATGTCCAGAAGCCAATTGGTCGTGGAACGGTACGGGAGGGGGTGAAAGAGACAACAATTTCTCGGAACCTCAGTATCCTATACTACTTACATATGATGCTATTCTGCCACCAAATATGGTCATTTTTAATAAACTTTTAAACCTAAAACGACTTTGACTTCAAAGCCGGTCAACAGAATATACCAAATATGAATGCATTCTATCGTGAAGGTCCTTCAAATGCTTTTAAATGATCCCCATTCCATGCCGTTCATAAAATTGAAAACCTTAAAACTTTCGAACATACATGGCTTTCAGTTTATGCATAAGATACCGATATGCCATCAGTTGTGGGCGCTGTTACTGAAAATGTTAAACCTATTAAAGTCGTGTTTCAAACAAAGCTGAACAGAATCGGCCCAAAACGGACAGAAATCATTTTAGCATGAAGTTCTTTCAAGGGGTATGTGCTAAAAGGGCTCTTTTGCCCAAAAATTCAAACATTTTCAAGCACGTTGTTGATAGGACAATATCACGTCAAAATGATATCAACATTTGAAAACGTAAAATTGTAATTGATTTTTGAAAAGTATTTTTTAAAATTATTTCATAGGAAGTAATAGGCAGGTGCTTGTGACATTAAATTTTTTGCCTTTTTGTGCTAAAATTGGAGCTATTTTTAAACAATTAAGGTGGTACACATGCGACAACCAGATTCATATTTTTACAGAATATAAAGGTATGCGTGAATACCCTTTTACTAGAATATCGTTTTGGTTCTTGTATGTGCGCCATGTGATAAACGATACAATGTAAGTGTCAGCGTTCATTGATAGCCTGCATCTCTACAACAGTCTAGTATTAACTACATGTAAACTACCGGTTTTTGCTACAATCAACGTATAAAATAAGTTTCACATTCACCAAATTGACTATATATCCACTGTAATATGTATTCATACGGTATAGTTAACATTAAAAATAAACTTTTAACTTTGTTCGTATGTCCGTCAAAAGCCACAAATTTCTCCATATTTCTGCATCTTGAAAGACCCCACAAACAACCAGCGCAATTTAGAATATGTTTTATGTTTTGAGAACAGACACTTGTTTTTAAAAGGTCCATCTAGAATATATGCCAATTTCAAACGTATTCCTGTTTCCGCTCCTCGTGAACGAAACAAAAGACAGACTGTGTTCTTCCCTCAACCAATATGTCCCTCACCATATGGACCATACATGAACATACTCTACTTGTAATGCAAAGACATGCATAAAATATTTTGAATAAGGAGGATATAACTTTTTAGACAGAACTGATCTTACCCAAAAGACTACCACACAACAATAAATTCCTTATATAATATAATTTACCTGTTGCTGTTTTAAGGTAAAATGCACGGCTGCTTCCTGCAAATCACCAAATCTCACCTCAGCAGTTCAGTCCCCCATGGAAGCAATATTTTATCCTTTTCGATTTATATGTATAAATAAGTTTTTGTCTTGTTTCCTTCACTGAGTTAAGTTTATTCCTTTATGCACTATCACCTTCTTTCTGTCTTTCGTTCTCTTATCATCTATCCAAAGAATTGACTTAGCTTAAAAGTAACATTGAAAGCAATTTGTTTTAAACACTGCTATTTCAATTTGTCATTATCAACCTCATTAATGTTTATCGATCTACTTTTTCCTGATGCTAATTAGAGAAACCATTTGTTCATGACCATTTGTGTGTGTGTGTGTGTGTGTGTGTGTGTGTGTGTG